>VDFB02119438.1:0-66165 GCA_007258455.2 Sequoia sempervirens | reverse complement strand
GAGTATGCCATGGAGATAGATGACGAGGTACCAGAGCTAGAGATTTGGGATGTCGAGCCGTTAGCAGTGGTTCAAGTCAGTTCCGCAGGGATTGTGATTGGTCAGAGTATAGATCAGAGGCTGAGGGTGGCAGAGGCAGAGGTGATTAGACTTAGGGCTGAGCTATCGAGAGCGCCAGTAGCAGGTGGGAGTACTGATAGATATATGGTGGAGGTGATGTGGAGAGAGAGGGAGATACTACATGCAGATATACAGGGGCTATGAGATGAGTTAGCTGCAGTTAGGTGGGATCGGGACAGACTAGAGGCAGAGACGGTTATATTGCAGGTCAGAGGGGCAGCAGTGGAGATGACTGTAGCGACAGGGAGTGGGGAGCAGGTGGATGATCTTCGGCGGGAGCGAGATGAGTTATAGGACAGAGTGTTTTGCTTAGAGCAGACAGTGGGAGAGATGGGGGCGATGCGGGAGAGAGAGAGACAGATGAGGGAGCAGATTCAGACTATACAGGCGGAGAGAGACGCAGCACAGGCATGAGTACAGACCGTGGAGGTAGAGAGGGAGACAGTGTGGGCGCGAGTTCAGGTGTTGTAGGAGGAGAGAGATGCGGCATTGGTGAGAGTCCAGGGGTTGCAGGGGGAGAGGGATGGGGCAGTGATTCAGGCACAGAGCACACAGAGAGAGAGGGATGTTGCAGTGGGACAGATATAGACGTTGCAGGGGGAGCGGGATGCCGCAGTAGCACGGTGGCAGTCTATGCAGGGTAGTGATGTGATAGGGGGAGATATGTATGGATTACAGAGGGAGAGGGATGCCGCAATAGCCAGGGTAGTAGCTGCGGAGGAGATGAGGGATCGGATGCAGGCGGAGATGGCACAGTTACGCTTATCCCAGGAGGCTTGGGAGCAGGAGAGGAGGATGATCATGAGGGATCAGGACAGATACCGACATGAGCGGAATGCCGCTCGGGTCCAGGCTACAGAGAGAGAGGATAGCACGAGAGAGGCAGGGTTCTGGATGGCAGCGTATTATGATGCGGTTCCTGATCCAGCACAGCGGAGATTCCGCTATACCAGGCAGACACCTCAGATGCCAGCGCCATCGCAGTCACTGGGGACACGGACCCGTGGCTATAGTGATTCACCAGGTTTTTCACCAGGCAGAGGGGCAGGACCTGAGTCTCCACAGAGATCAGACGTGGGGAGTTCATTTGGGAGGTGACAGGCTATTGAGTTTTTGACAGATGCCCGATGGTTTTTGTAGGATGTATTGACAGAGATCAGAGATGTTTGATATCTCTGAATTTTGTACTTTGTCATATGAGGGATATATATATGTATGTATGATGGTCATGGGATAGATGTTATAGTATTTTGATATGAGACAGTTCTTATTGACACCATGTAGTATGTTTTTGTTTATGATGGATGATTATATGCATGCGTATATGGTACTATATGTTTATATGGATGGATGTTCTCATGTGTTGGTTTATTCATGTTCTATGATATGAGATGTTCATGTGGATGAATAGATGTATATATGTATGGATAATGGATAATTTCGCTTGTGCTTATGCATTGATTTATTGAAATGTTTATGTGGATGATAGGGATTATGCACTTATGTAATGAATACTTTTGTGGATGCGAATGGTGATGTATATGTGTACCTATGAGATTCATGATGGTTTATATAGATGCATGCCTAGTTGACTTATTTATTATGTATGTATGACGGATTTTTATATGAACTTTGTATGTATGCAAGATGTGATATATTATGCGTCTAACACTTTGTGATGCAGGCGATGATGTATGTATGGATCTAACTTATGGTGATGCAGGTGGCGATGGATATATGGTCCTAGCACTTGATGCAGGTAACACACGGCCATAAATGTCGATAAGAACTGTCATGGTAATGAAAGGTGGGTATGGAGGAACGGTGAAGATGGATGTCATTTGGCATCTGTCAAAAGTATCAGTATCCTGAGAAGAATGGGAAAAAATGGGGGAGAATATTTGCACAACCAAAAACCATAGGGTGAGTGTTAATGCAGTGATTATGAAAAATGCAATCCTAATTCAATTAGCCATCTTTGGAGCACTGGTTTTTGCTATAGCATAGGACACGATACACCAAGGTACAGAGGACCAAGGTAACATTAGTGTCTAATGCATGAGACAAACACGCCAGACAAGAAGGCTATCTCAATACCGCAAAGTCACGAAGGCCTTGCTTGGGTCCGGTATTAAGATAACCACAAGCACACAAGGATGTCCCAACACAACACGAGACCTCAGGGATCTCGGGGGGGGACTATGTGGGACAACCAAGAAAACACAATAAAATATCAAGATATGCCCCTATGTGGATTAATCAAAACACGCCATAATATGATGGATTATGACAGCCTTGATTAGTGACAATAGGGAGCTCAAATGATAAACAAAAACCAAAAGCATCAAAAAGATCATAATCAATTTCAAATGTCCTTTGCCATAGGATCAATGGGATGGATGGGCGTGATGAGGTCTGTTAGGAAGGATGCATCCTGTTGAGACCTATGATGATGGACGCTAAGCAAGGAGATCGGTATGATGAGGGATATTCAGAATTGATTAGATTCGTTGGTACGAGTGGGTCTTGTTTGTTAAGAACCAGCAAGATAAGGGCATAGCCTGATGACACAACACAAGGGAGACAAGACACAACCTAAAGACCTAGGGGCTCGGGGGCCGATCAAAGATTAGCCTTGCCTACGTGAAAGCGCAGAGCCCTCGTAGTTCACGGAAAATGACCATGGATAAAGCGGAAAGGGGACAATGGTGACCGATGATGGACACAAGACGTGACCGACAAATGCCCCGGGGGAGGATCGAATGACCAACCTTGCCTACATGAAAGCGCAGGGGCAACGTAGTTCGATAAAAAGATAGAAGTGGGACAAGAGGATGAGATCTAGATGGAGACCGACACGATGGATGATCCTATATGATGACACGGACCGACAGACGAAAGACATAAGCTCAAAGTGGGATATAAGGAAGCTCAGGATGAGGGATAGGTAAGGTGAGCCGTCCAATGCTCAATCAACAAGTACCAAGCGGCCTATGTTGATGCGGGGGGATGAAAGTGTGGATGACAACATAAAGTAACTAGGATACGAGGTAGATAATGATTAAGCCCTCTATGGATGACGCCTGTTACCAGGTTTTCACCATCCATACTTATCCAAGGCGCCACCAAGGGGTGGTTTTCACCATAGGACGAATTTATTTCTCTTTACTATTATTATTATTATTATTATTATTATTATTTTTATTTTATTTTTTGTGATTTTTTGATTTTTTTGGTTTTTTTGATAGGGTAGACCAAGCGGACTTTAAGCGTAGAACCTTTTGAGATGTAGAATATTGACAGGTTCGTCGAGGGGGTCCCCTTCCAGAGTAGTCAACCTATAAGCTCCAGATCCATATTTAGCAGTTATGATATATGGTCCTAACCAGTTTGCTTCAAATTTGCCTTTCTTGTCACGATCTTGCTGAGTGCGGTGATTTTCCTTGAGCACAAGTTCACCAACTTGGAATTGCCTGGGGCGGACCTTTTTACTGTAATGACGTTTGAGACGATTCTGGTATACTTGTAGATGATCATAGGCCCGTATTCTACGTTCATCGAGTAATTCTAGCTGTGCAAGCCGAGCGACACGAGCATCTTCTTCGCTGATGAGGTTCTTCAAAGAAATTCTCAATGAGGGGAGCTCGACTTCGATTGGCAAGACGGCTTCGGCTCCATATACTAACGAGTATGGGGTGGCACCTGTAGGGGTGCAGATGGATGTGCGGTATGCCCAAAGGGCGGGATGAATGTGAAGGTGCCAATCTCGTCCAGTGCTATTGACCACCTTTTTGAGAATGCGAATGAGGGTTTTGTTGGTCGCTTCCGCCTGACCGTTACCCTGAGGATAGTAAGGCGTTGACCAACGATGTTGGATATGGAAGGTATCGCATAGATGCTTCATGGCTTGATTTTTAAATGGCTTCCCGTTATCAGAAATTATGGTGGAGGGGATACCATATCTGCAGAGAATATGGTAGAGGATGAATTTAGAAATCTGAGTACCAGTGATTTGGGAGAGTGGCATTGCTTCTACCCATTTGGTGAAGTACTCAGTTGCAGTGATGATGAATGTATGGCCGTCGGATGATGGTGGGTGAATCTTGCCAATCAAGTCAAAACCCCATTAAGAGAACGGCCATGGTGCTAAGAGAGGCTGAAGATCTTGTGCTGGAGCGTGGACCAAATCCGCATGCTGTTGACAGGGGAGGCATTTCTTTACAAATTCGCAAGCATCACGTTCCATTGTAGGCCAGTAATATCCAGCCCGTAGGATTCTTTTGGCTAAAGCCATACCATTTGAGTGAGCCCCACAAATACCACCATGTACTTCTGTTAGTACCGTTTGGGCTTCGGTCTCATTCAGACATCGCAGGAGGATTCCATCATACCCGCGACGATAAAGCGTATCACCAACGAGGATGTATCGGGATGAACGATGGATAAAGGATTTACGTTGGTTGCGTGTAAGTTCCGGGGGTATGGTGTTGTCACGGAGGTAAGTATATATGTCTTGGTACCACGGGGAGGCAGGACCTACAACATCGCACACCATGTCAGTGTCAGGGACATCATACGCAGGGATTAACAGTTGTTCGACCAGAAACTCACACTTTGTCCGATCTTTGGGCATGTCAATCAAAGAGCCAATAGTGGCCATGGTGTCTGCTGCTTTATTCTGCACACGAGGGATTTGGTCAAACTGTATGGAGGCGAAATACTTCTTGAAGTCGTCCACCATGCGTTTATAGGGTAGCAGTTTGTCATCCTTTGTGAGGAATTCATCATTAACTTGTCTGATAACCAACAAGGAATCCCCAAAGACTTTCAAATGTGTAATGTGCCACTGTTTTGCAATTCTAAGGCCAATGAGGAGGGCTTCATATTCCGCCATATTGTTGGTGCAGGGAAATGCTATTCTGAAGGATTTTGGGATGTAGTCACCTTGAGGGGTGACTAATAGAATTCCTGCCCCAGATCCATTGTGAGTGTATGAGCCATCAAAGTATAACGTCCAAGTTGGTGCTTCTGTTACTGTGTAGATTCCTTCATCTGGGAATTCAGTGTCTATTGGGTAGGCGTCTACTAGTGGTGCTTCAGCCAATTGATCAGCAATAACCTGTCCTTTAATAGCTTTGCGCTCTACATACTCAATGTCAAATTCGCTTAGCAACATGACCCATTTGGCCATGCGGCCAGTCAAGGTGGTTCTAGACAACAGATATTTCAGAGGATCAATTTTAGCAATTAATTTGACTGGGTGACTGAGCATGTAATGGCGGAGTTTCTGTGTACTGAAGACTAGCGCAAGGCATGCTTTTTCCATAGGAGAGTAATTTAACTCATAGCCGACTAGTGTTCTGCTGATGTAGTAGATTGCTCTTTCTTTGAGTGACTCATCGTGCTGTGCCAATAATGCCCCCAGTGCGACCGAGGTAGCAGAGATATAAAGTAGGAGGGGTTTTCCTGGAATAGGCGGCATCAAAATTGGGGATGAGCTAAGTATTCCTTGATTTTATCAAAACCCATTTGACACTGTGCTGTCCATCGGAATGTAGAATCTTTCTTCAAAAGATGAGTAAAAGGTTGACATTTATCTGCAAGTTGGGCTATGAACCGTCGGATAGACTGCATCTTTCCCTGGAGGCTCCTTAACTGCTTTAGATTGCGTGGAGGCGGCATGTCCAGAATAGCCTTTACTTTGGCAGGATCAACTTCAATACCTCTGCGGGAGACTATGAAACCCAACAATTTCCCTGACGTAACCCCAAAGACACACTTCTTTGGATTCAACCGCAACTTATAGTGCTCTAGTCGCTCAAATATCTTCTTCAGAATGGCCGGATGTTCTGCTCGTGTCTTGGACTTCCCTAATAGGTCATCAACATAATCCTCCATGATGATATGGATGAGGTCATGGAAGATAACCGTCATGGCTCTCTGATATGTTGCCCCTACGTTTTTGAGACCGAAGGGCATAACGTTAGAAAGGTATGCGCCCAAGGAGTTGTGGGAAGGCGCTTTTGTGTCGGGTCTTCCGGTGCAATTCGATCCGTTGTAAACTGTGAGAAGCCATCCATGAGGGACAACATCTCATGTCCTGCCGTTAAATCAACCAACATGTCAATATTAGGAAGAGGGAAATCATCTTTTGGGCAGGCTTTGTTGAGATCCCTAAAATCTGTGCAGACCCGAATGTCACCATTTGGTTTAGCAACCTGGCACTATGTTAGAGATCCATTCGAGTATTCAATAGGTCTGATAAAACCCGCGTCCAGTAATTTCTCCAATTCTTTCTTTACTAACAATGCAACTTCGGATGCATCTTTACGGTTTTTGCTTGAGCCGGGCATCTGGTAATATCTAAGTGGTGAACCACTAAAAGGGTCTAAGCCTGGCATGTCTGAATATGACCAGGAAAAATTGATGATGCCTTCTTGGAGTAGCTGCGCAAAGATTCGGATATTCTTGTTCGGAGAGTGACTTGGCTACATAGGTGATCTTCGGATTTTCAGCAGTTCCCAAATTAACTTCTTGCGTTTCTTCAATCAGGATAGATGATCTGGCAGATAGCTGAGTTCCCATAAGGGGAAGATGAACATCTCCATCTTCCGGCGCCTCTTCGTTTTCAGACAAGGCCCCTTATTTTTACTTTTTCTAGGTCGAAGTGCCTCGTGGAGGTTTTCACTAGATGACCTCTTTTTATTTTTTCTCGATTTTTATTTTTGCGATCGAGTGTTCATCCTCCCCCAATCCCATAAGGTTGACGAGGTGTCCGTAGTCATACTGACAGGTGTGGTGTTGTGTAGGTCCCAGTCAATGAGTTCAGGGTGACGAAGGGATAGGCTGATGGTGCAAACATATAGGCATTCAAACATGGAGGATAAATCAGTGTGATCGACATCATCGTATGCATGTATGATGGATTCCTCCTCGGGTATGTCTTCCAATGAGCCATCGTCCAAGGTGATACTATTGGAAGTATTAGATGATGTTGCGGGACTCTTTTGTTTTCTGTCATACCCAATGCCCACATTTTTTGGTAGCAGAGACGTATCAATGGGTTGCAATCGCCCTTGTTCCTCTTTACCTAGGCCTCTACCTTGGTAGTTATGTTTTTCCACGAACTTTGTTGGCCAAGGATATTTTTCCTGAAAATATTTCTTTAGAGGAGTTTCTGGTTCGGGCTCTTCGCGATAGACCCACTGACTTATGTCTTCTTCTGGCGCATCTGTTTTGATACTTGGAGATACGAAGGTGGTGGTAGGAATATTTTTGCCACAGAAGGTGACAGTCTTGTCCTCCTTTTGTATAGCATGTGAGGGTTGACCGTATTCATGTGGTGATGGTGGCATGGTGGCTACATTAAGAGCTGTATGCATCTCATACTCACCGCACCCTTTGTCAATGATCTGAACTTTTGTGACTGTAGGATCAGTGGAAGATGGAGCGGTTGTTACAGTAGATGATGGATTGGAGGATGATGGATTGGAGGATAATGACTGGGAGGCCCCCATTTCAACCCCAGGACAATAATGTAAATGGGGGAAAGATGCTTCTAAGGCTTGACAATACTCAAATGGTTGGGGGTCGGCATAAATGGTGACCTCTTGTTCATTAACTGGGAATTTGAGGCATTGATGGTATGTGGATGGAACAGCCTGCATAACATGGAGCCATGGACGGCCAAGGAGGAGATTATACGGTAAGTCCAGATCAAGGACATGGCAAGTAGTATATTGAAGCACAGGTCCCACTTGTATAGGAAGACTGATGATGCCTTCTGAATTTCTCTCTGCATTGTCATAAGCCTTGATTGTAATTATCTGGTTGCTTAGGTCCGCTTGAGAATACCCTATCTGTTTTATGAACTTCAAAGTACATAGATTAAGGGCAGAGCCATTATCTACCAAGACCCTTTTTATCTTATGACGGGCAATTATGACTTCAATATGTAGGGGGCGGTTGTGATTGATGCCAATGTTGGGCATATCATTTTGGCTGAAGTGGAGGTGGTGAGACAAAGCCAAATGTCCCACCAAAGCTTGGAATTGTGTGGGGTCGATGTCGTTTGGGACATGGGTTTCTTGCAAGGCTTTATTGAGGATCTCTTGATGTACTGGGGAAGACTTAAGCAAATCCAGAATAGATATATGAGCGGGAGTCTTCCTTAGGTGATCAAGAATGTTATATTGAGAGGTTACAGGAGCGGGTAGGATAGGTGTGGAGGCTGCAGGGACGGTGATGCGGGCTCGTCGCGTAGTCACCGCACATTGTGGGTCTTTGGATTTGACATGGATCATGGATATTCGGGGTTCAACCTGCTCAATGTAATGAATAATGCCTTCATAATTGAAGGGCACATTCTTGTAAGTCACATTATTGGTGCTGTTGTCTTGGGGATGACTAGTGGAAGTGCTAGGACCTTGACTATGGTTGGGGAAGGCGTTTTGATAGATTTGTAGTTGAGCATTGGACGACGAAGGTTGACTGGGGTCAACCTTGATATCTCCTCGATCAATGAGATCTTGGACATAATTTTTTAAACCCTGACACTTATTCAAGGAGTGTCCCTTGATTTTATGAAAGTCACAATACTCATTGTCTTTGAACCATGCCGGCTTGGGTTTGGACTCATCGAATGGTTTGGTGACAGGATATGTGATGGGATAATTGATTTGTAACAATTTATTGAAAACGACACTCAAGGGTTCACCCAATTGGGCGTATTGATGTTTGGTGTTCCCCTGATTTCTTTGGTTTGACTGTTGAGGGGGATGAGGTGCCCCCTGCGGTACTGATATGGCGTTGGGTATAGACTGTTGTTGCCCTTGGGATGCATTAGCCACTTGGACATGTTTGGTGTCTGTCACTCCATCATTCATTGCATTTTTGTTTTTGTTCCAAAATCGTGATTTATCTCCGAATGACCATTCTTTGTCATGACTGTGTATTTTAATGTGTCCTTTGGCGATAAGGGCACGTTCAAGGATAGGTCCCTTTTCCACTATCTCAGCGAAAGTGGTGACACAGTGTAGTCTAAAATTATGGGCCATGTCGGGATGTGAATTTTCCACAAAAAGAGTGACCATGTCTTTTTCTTTCAAAGGATTTTTCATTTGACTGGCTAATGCACGCCACCGTTGGAGGTAGCTGGTAAAGGTTTCTCCATCTCGTTGTTTCTCTTTCAAGAGATCTAAGGTGTCAGTATCCTTCCGCAAATTGAAGGAGAAGTAGGAGACAAATTGTTCTGATAACTCTGCAAAAGTTTTTATAGACCCTTTTTCAAGAGTCATAAACCAATCTAGAGCGTGGTTCGCTAGACTTCTTGGGAACAAACGTAAGAGATAGTTATCATTATACATGACTTCTTGACATTGTGCATAAAACTCTTGCAAGTGGGCCTTAGGGTCTTTGTCTCCCTTGTACTTGTCAAATTTTGGAATCTCGAAGTGTTTAGGGAATGGGATCAATGAGATGGATGGATCGAACGGATATGGGCATATATCTTCAAATTTAAATGATTGTTTTGTGCCCCCTGCTTGAAGGTTCTTAAGGGCAGCTTTGATTTCCAACAAGTCCGAACTAGCTGGTGGTGGGTTGGGGGGATATGGATGATAGAAAGATGAGGGATCATGTTGAAAGGGTGTTGGATTGTTAAAATGTGGGTTTGGATAATTGGATGATGACACGACTTGAGGATAAGGTAGGGGGTTTTGTTGATATGGGGGTTGTTGTTGTGGGACATAATATGAATTTGTTTGGTGAAGGTGTGGGGTAGGTTGCTGAGGGACTTGGACGGGACGTTGCGTGTTGGCCTATTGGTATTGAAGATATTGTTGTGATTGTTGGGAGGTTGCATAAAACGGTTGTTGGTGAAATTGTTGTTGATTATGGTGGTAGTAGTGTTGTGGAGGTTGTTGTTGTGGCATCGAGTGTTGCATGGACTGAGGTGGGATGTTATGTTGTGGTTGGACCTTCGGACACAAAAGGGACGCAAGAAAGGGAGATATGGTTTGGGTAGGCGGTTGAGATGGATTGCCTTGTGGTTGGTAGGATGGTTGTTGTGAAGAGGTCAAAGTATTGGGTATAGGTTGTTGCGGATGAGACGGCGGGGGTTGTGTGGGCACACTTTGTAAAGGAAGTTGTTGGGTTCCGCTTGGAATGTTCAGTTGGGGTGCGCCTTGTGGTGATATTTGAGGCGGGATAGTAGGTTGGGGAACCTGTTGAGGTGGTGTGTTGGTGGTCCTGGGAGGAGGAAGCGATGTAGCAAAGGAAGTACCCCCAATATTGACTGTAGGTGGGTTCAAAGGAGGGGGTGCGGTTAATGCTAATGGCGGAGGTTGCGGAATGTTTTGTGGCATGCCATAAACGAAAGGATTATTGGGATCGGGCACCTGGGATCCACCTATAGTGAGGTCGAAGCATGTGGGGGATAATTAACCTGATAAAGGATGGCATTGCCAAATTCAGGTTGATGCCAACCCTCAATTGGAGGAACATTAGAAAAGTATGAACCTTCGGGTGCATTTTGGGACCCTTGGAGTACGTGAGATGGGGGACCCTTATATTTGGGCAAGTCAACATTGGAGGGGGGTTTAACACCCTTCTCAATCAAGTGGGCCAAGATTTCTTCCCCATGCTTTGCAAGTAAACGGTCGGTCATTTGCACATTGGTAGGATTGCTAAAATGTTCCTCAAGTGTGAGTTCAGGTTGGTTAACCATGCTCTCTTCTCCATGTGGCGAGTTATTCTGATTCTCAGTGTTGGAGTGTGATGAAGTACCATTGTGAGGGTCATGTAAGATGTTGGTACCCTTGTTGGGATCTGATGAGGTGTTGTTGAGATCTGGAGGATTGTTGGATTGGGCATTTTGAGCTTGAAGGTCGGCCATCTTCTTTGCTTGTGAACGGGTCTGAACGGGCATGCAAATGCTAGATGAGTAGGCTAAGGCCTTTGTCAAATGATTCGACTCGCATTTTGCTTAATTTAATCCACCGACTCCTAACGTAACCGATCGACTCACTGGCTCTCGATCGATCGACTCTATCTAGATCGAATTTAATTTAATTTAATTCTAGGACTCCGAATCGACTTCCATCGACTGACCGAATCGACTCGAATTTTGAATGAATGGACGATCGAATGACCCATCGACTGCATCGATCAGATCTATCGATTCCATCGATTCGATCGATTCGATCGAATTTCCATCGATCGATTCGATCGATCGATCGATTCGATCGATCGACCCGACTCGATCGATCGATTCGATCGATCAATGATTCGATCGAATGAATCGACGAATGCATCGATCATCGATCGATATAGAGACCCCAAACTCCGGACCCACCATCACCCTGCTTAACCCTAGAGCTTTGATTGATTAATAGGATGATTACGGCACCGAATCCACCTTAAGCTAGGAATGGATTGATTGGGCCGAGGATGATAACTTGCAACACCGAATTCGCCTCAAGATGGAGGCGAATTGATTGGGTTTGAAGTTAAAGACTAATAATCAAGTTCAAGCGCTATGGTCAATTTAGGTAACCACTTAGTAATACAAGGTTAGGACGGTTTGGCTATGGGTGGTGCTTGGAGAGGCAAATGGTGGGAAATGATTGGTGGATTAGGAAGAAATTAGAATGAATAGAGAGTTAAGGATAATCGTGGAGAATGTATGGGGATTTTGAATGGTTGAACGAAAGTTTGGAATAACGAGATGGAGGTTTAAAAGGGATAAATGGAGATTTGTGAAGGTTTAAAGTGACAAAACGAATGTTTGGGATGACGAGGTAATGGTTGGGAATGGTGAAATGAAGGTTTAAAGGCCAAGTGAATCCAAATGGAGGGAATTTTGAGTGTTCAGGAGGGCGTAATTGCACCTTTACAGCAAAACAGGGGCGTAATTGCACTTTTGCAGCAAAAACAGGGGCGTAATTGCACTTCTACAGCAAAAATAGGGGCGTAATTGCACTTCTGCGGCAAAAACAGGGGCGTAATTGCACTTCTGCAGCAAAAATAGGGGCGTAATTGCACTTCTGCAGCAAAAATAGGGGCGTAATTGCACTTCTGCGGCAAAAACAGGGGCGTAATTGCACTTCTGCGGCAAAAACAGGGGCGTAATTGCACTTCTGCAGCAAAAATAGGGGCGTAATTGCACTTCTGCAGCAAAAATAGGGGCGTAATTGCACTTCTGCGGCAAAAACAGGGAAGTAATTGCACTTCTGCGGTGGACCAGAGGCTTGGTTTGATGCAAATGGCTATGGCAAGGACTTTAAAATGATAATGATAAGGCCAAATTGTCAGGAATTCACTGGTTTTTTCACAAGAAAACACTCTCAAACAAATACAACCCTATAATTAGTGTTCAGGGTATGGCCAAAGTGGTCTTAATCTAGAATGCACAAGGTATCTAGGGAGTCCTCGATATACTCTCGGTACGTGAGGCACAACCGTGAACACCAGCCCGTCACAAGTGTGAGTCGAGAACTCCAGCGAGATACTGAAGGGCTTGGACCAACTCTTCACGTCTATCTAGGTATCACCCTAGCTTCGACGCTCTGCCAATTACGACGTGACTGGATTGGGGTACAGCTTTCGCTCTCCCCCCTTTGTATACCCCGCCGGTACGCGTGGTTGGAATCGTCCCTTGGGGTGATGAAATCCCCAAGCAAGTCCCACTATGAAGAAAGCAATAACCGCTTCCAACTACTCCCCAGGCTCACACGAAGTGCAAGGGGAAAGCGGAAACAAGCTACTACTCCCTTAGGGTAACACAAAGAGACAAAACAGCAAGCAACAAATATTTACTCCTCCTAATTAAGCTATGTTCTTAGAAAACAGCAAGGATAATTTTAAAGAAGATTGAGCAAACGGATAGCCCTACAAGCAAATATTAGATTTTTTATCCCGCTTTCTCCATCAACTTCACAAGAATATGCTGCAAAAGGTTAGCACAAAACACATGTATCCTTGCAAGAACAATGTTAATAAGGAAAACAGCAACTGAATCTGAAATCAGAACACCAATTTTACCTTCCAGGGGGCGCAGTCGCCTTTCTGTAGCAAAACAGGGGTGTAGCCGCCCTTCTGCAGAAAAACAGGGGCGTAGCCGCCCTTCTGAAGCAAAACAGGGGCGTAGCCGCCCTTCTGCAGCAAAAATGGGGCGTGGTCACCCTTCTGTGAAAATGGGGTGTGACCGCCCTTTTGTGAAAAATGGGGCGTGGCCGCCCTTCTGTGGAAAATGGGGCGTGACCGCCCTTTTGTGAAAATGGGGGCGTGACCGTCCTTTTGTGAAAAAGTGGGGCGTAACCGCCCTGAGGCGTGGCCGCCCTTTTGTGAAAAATGGGGCGTGGCCGCCCTTTTGTGAAAAAGTGGGGCGTAACCGCCCTGGGGCGTGGCCGCCCTACTGCGGAAAAGTGGGGCGTAGCCGCCCCTCTGCAGAAAAAGTGGGCGTAGCCGCCCCTCTGCGGAAAAAGTGGGGCGCAGCCGCCCCTCTGCGACGCGTTCCTGCAAAAACTTAAACAACAGAAAACGTAAAATATGGGAGCCCATTTGTGGGTCCCACCGGGCGTGCCAGAAATGTATACCCTTGATATTATGCTATTCTAGATGAGCAAAACAACTAAAAACTATGAAAAACAAAATATCAAGAACACCTCAAGATTAGCCAAAAGAGAGTGATAAAACAATGAGAAGAGTAGATAATGTAAGACCAATAGTTTACCTTCCCCTTGTTACTGATACTCCTTTGATTGGCCCTTGCTTGGATTGGTTGTGTGCTCCTTGATGGCTCTATTGAAGATCACTATTATGTGCTTGGATGTAAAATGCAAATGGATGATATTGCAAATAGGTTGAGTGCACAAAGTGGCAGCATGTAGTTGCAAATTGACTAAGTGTTGGAGGAAGTAAATGGGCAGCATGTAGTTGCAAAATCAAAAGTCCTCTTAAAATGCCCTTGAGGAGGGGGTATTTATAGAGCAACTTGAATTCTCTAGAGAATTCAAGGGCCAAGATTGATCCAACAAGATCAAGATGAAGGGCCATGGTGGGTTGAGAACCCACAAGCCCTCACATCTTGACATGTGGAGGGTGAAGTGGCCAAAGGGGGATGAGATGGAGATGAGGTGTCAAGAAAGTACATGAGGTGGAAAAGGACATGCACCTTGGGGGATGAGAGGATTTCCACAAAAAGGGATTTCTTGTCCCCAAGTGGGAGTGAAAGGGACTTTTGAGGAATTTTAGAATTCCTCAAAAATCTACATGGGAAAGTGAAAGGTGGTTGGGGATATAAATGTGAATTAAAAATTCACACTCATAGGATGATCTAGAGGGTAAAAGGTGGGCTCCAAAAAGGTGGGACTTGGTCACATGTGGAGATTGTGACAAGTCCAAGGTTCTAGAAGCCTTGGGAGAATGGAATGTGAATTAAAAATTCACATTTAAAGGAGAGGAATCTAGGGCAAATAAATGTGAATTAAAAATTCACATGGGAAAGGGTGTTAATAATCAAAAAGGAAAAATGGAAGAATTGACCAAAAAGTGGTGCTAAATTAGCTAATGACTTTGATTAAGGTTGTGCAAATATTGGATTAGGCTAATTAACAGAAGATTAGAGGCAAGTGGCAAATGTAGGAGGATGTGACAAGGAGAGAGAAAGTGAGGAATTTTAAATTGATTTTTAAATCAAAAAGAGAAGGAATGACTAAATTAAATAAATTAGTGTATTTATTTAATTTAGAGAGGAATAAGGTAAAGGACAAAGTATCAATTATTAAATTAAATACTTTATCGGTATGAGACAAAGGGTGCGATATTAATTTAATAAATTAATATTACTATGATAGAGACAATAAATTTAATCATATGGAAGTGATTAAATTTAGACGTCTACACTTTCATATATACTATATCTATAGTCTTTTTCAGGATTATATACAAAAATTGTAAGCAAGTGGTGTATTCAACAACAAAAAACAAAGAAATACAGAGGCATTTTATCCAAGAGCATGGGAGGCAGCAATTGACGCATCTATGGCAATGTCTACTGCTTCTTCTACGGCAGAGCCTACTGTGTCTTCATCAGCAGGTTCTTCAGCAGCAAAAGTAGAATCATTTGGCACAACTGCCATTGGCAGAGGGAACACTAGGTTCCTGAAATCAGTGTACCAATCAACGTCATAGAATGGTATTACATTGTAGCTGCGAAATAGAAAGTGCAAGGCTTGGGTAACCCTCTATCGATGCTAGTCATGTGTCTAAATGCATAATCCACTAAGAAACGACAGCCATACAACAACCGCTTCTTCCTCAATGTAGTGTCAGAGGTCACTGGTTGTTGGCAAGCCTACCCCATATGCAGCGTGAGCGACAACCTCACCTAGACCATTCAGGTACTTTCTTGGAAAAAAATTATTGACTAGCTTCAGAATTAAAGGCCTAGGGATACCAATGTCTAACATTGACGCTACAAAGTGCGAGTAGATATCAGTGTTCACATGGTATTTTTCCTCATACTCTATACAATCCCTACCCAAAACCCATTTTATGGCCATCAAAACCAAGGAGTGTTTATTTTTGGTCATTCTCTTCAATCACCTAGTGGAAATCTCTCCCAAAAAAGTTGTTTGTGACTTGTAATAAGTTAACCTAATGGGAGTATCCATGGTACTAACACAATGCTTCTACCTTCTAACTAACACTAAAACTTTCCTATCACCTAGCCTATGAGAAAAATCACTTACTAAAGCCTAAGACTGTGCCAATGACCTATTGTTAAAACTGCTCAAATGCTAAGTGTGATTTCCTCACTGCTTAGTGGCCTATTTATAGAAAAAATGAGCAAAAGCATGCTAATTCATTTTGAGAAAACGTGATGATAACCAAGTTCCAACTTGAAAAGGTGTGCCTACATTTGGTCACATTTCCTGACCGGTTGCATCTGCAGAAGTACGGTTCAAGGCATGCTAAGTTAATAAGAGCTAGCTAATTAGCTTTAAAATGGTGGCGCACATCGGTAGTAACCTGCACGGCCGTAGGCTATTGTGTCATCTCACGGGTGTATCCCAGAGCCCAAGGAAGGATTCATATATTTTCGGGCAGTGATCATTTTCTTTGGCTTAATCATTTCGTCCAGGATATTAATTGCCAACACATACTAACGCAAGGTTAGAAGGAAAATTTTTGGCTCAAGTTTCAAGGAAATCAGAGCATATCACGCGATTGATGAACACAATAATGAATTCTTACTGCCTCAAAATGGCAAGAAATTCATTTTGCATGAGCCGAGGAATTAATGGTACATGTTGAATTAAATGCAAAAAACATACTTTCCTCTACCACCTTGAGAAAATATAGCTAAATATTGCATGAAAAAGTTTAATGTTTAAAGTCTTTTCAAATACGCTAAGGTTTAAAGTGCAAAGAATTTTTCAGCATATCCAGAGCCGAATAGAATTTGCAAAAACTTCAGAACCTGCAGAATTTTTCATCTAAAGAAATATGTCGGAGAGTTCATCACAACAAATGCAGGAGGAGATTGGCCAAGAGTTGTTTACATCCATACGGTTGTCAAAAGTATGTGTATATCTATGAGGATTTAGCATATGTTATGCCTAGTATACCAAGCAAGTTGAAGAGGGCATATACGATAGAGCTGAACAGGCCCAAAGATTACAGAAACAAGAAAAGGGTTGAGGAGAAATGGGATAATATTTATGACCCACGAATCACAAAAATCCCTAAATCCTTAAGAGAAGTAGCCTGTGCAAGGTTGAAGACCCCTAAGGTAGACACATCAACAACAAGGAGGGCTTGGTTTAGTGGTCTTCCACAATACATGGTCCCGCTAGTACATTACTGCCCGGAGATAGTTGATGCCGCCATTCAGCGTTATAAACCTGGCACCCGCTGCATTGACGATCGAAACTTAAGAGTTCACATCAACCCATAGGCCATTTGGCATATGCTATGTATCCCAAACCCAAGTAAAAGAAGAGAGAAAATTGAGTCCTTCTTCCTTGGTAAAGAAGAAAAAACGTGGAAGGCAATGAAAAAGAACTCAAATTTCTTGATGGAGGAGATTGGTAAGAAAGAAATCCTAGGCACTAAGTTTTTGAGTATCCCGTAGTCATGCGGTTCATTTCACGAGGATATGTAGGATGCCATGTCAATGCTAGCTTTTGTGTGTAGCCGAGACTCCAACGAGATGGTGGAAACTTTTAATCTGGGACCGGCCTTCCAATTCCGCAAACAACATGATACCTTTTGGTATGATTTTGCTGAGTTCATGGTGGAGGAAATGATACGACAAATAAAAAATTACCTAGTAGAGGGAAAGTTTAGATTTCTCTCCTTCCTAGTTCACATGTTCCAACATCAAAACCCTGATTTCTTTAGTAGGTATTTTGAGTTATCATTTTTTGATGAAAAGGGGAAGAGGAAGCCAGTATCCACGTGGAAACCCTTTCTTTCCATGTCATATGATTATTATGCATTTTCAGATTATTTTATAACTCTGGTCTTGCAAGATTTACAAGGAGGAGGTGACATAATCTCGCTTGACAAGGGTTAGACCGAATAAATGCAGAGTTTCACTCCCAATTGTGACGGGTTCTTAGGAACAGATTTGAAAATTCTCTGGATGCGAGGCTTCACTGTTCAACCCTTCCTTCTCCTAGCCTATGTCACAAATAGGGTGCTCATGCTTGAAATGTATAGGAAAGTCTGTATCATTGATTTTACCTTATACAGTAGCTCAAGTGTCAAGAGAAAAGGATTTTTCACTTGTCCGAAGAATTTCAAAATGGTGACTCTGTTAAAGAAGCAATCATATTAGGTATTGCAGGATAAACTAACTCATTTAGGGTTGGTTTTGGTATGTGAAAAATGGGATTACAACCCTTTCAATGACCTACCAGAGCCGCACATGAAAATTACTCATGTTCCTCGACCTTACTGGGAAAAGCAGCATAATCTGCGGGCAGACAAAGATGAAAATTTTGTTGAACTAGCGCATATTCCCGCATAAGATAACAGAGAGCCATAGCACAAGTTCTACTTTGTTGTGGAGGTGGCCAAAGATAATGTCCAAATGGAATGCGCCATGTACAATAAGTTGCGAAAGGATGAGGAATGGACTGATGAGAAGATAGAAGCTTTCTGGAAGTATCGCCAAGAAACAAGACAATTGGATGCCCCTTATGAGACCTTGAAAGAGGACAAGGAATTTGAAAAATAATCAGATGAAGACCATCCTAGCCCATACTCTAGCATCAATAAGAGTGATGACCTGGAGTATGAGTCTGAAGAACAGGAAGAGGAAGCAGTGACTCTGCGTCCTCCGCACCAAAAGAGAAAAGCTCTGGATAGCCTGCCTATGTAGCCACAAATGTGTGGTTTAATGTATCAAGGGCTTTGCATACACTCACTTGGGCCGCTCAGGTAGCTAGAGTATTACTGCAGTAGTCAGCAGTAACTGTTGAAGCTGGGGAAGCCTCGCCTACAAAACAACAATGTACAGAGACCATTATCGGAGAGGGTTCGCAAGAACCCGCCGAAAGATAGGTGCTTGCAGCTAGCTAGGAGCCTGAAGCCGAGCAAGAGTAGCTAACGATTTTGGTGCCACCGTCAACTAGTCAATAGGTAATATTCGCTCCTTCTTCTCTTTCTTCTCAATCCTTGGTATCTATTCTTGTCTCAGTGGCAATCCTTTCCATGAGTACTGGCCCTTTGTTTCCCACTTTTAATCCCACACATGCAGGAGGTTTCTCCCAATTCTCACATACCACTTTGTCTGGCTTTACTCCCCCGCGAATCCTTACACCAATTGTTGTTGCTCAGGCTCTCCTTGCCTTGCTTTCTAAAGGTGTGCCCTCTACAGGAACCCCTACTTCTTCTATTGCTATAGATCCTCTCCTATCACAACAGGTTGACTTCGCAATGATAACTCCACCATTCTAGCCCATGAGTCCTCCTGCTGATTCACCAATTGAGTCGTGGCAAGTGGCAAGGCCTTATGTTGGTTCTCAAACCAAGCTTTGGAATGTGCACCATTTCTCCCCACAAACCATCACTCTCTAGAAAAATAAAATGCATGCGCCTATCAGAATTACCTATCCATATGCCCTACCTTTTGGTGCTCCTTTTGCAGGCAGACTAGTTTCATCGCCAGCTGAATTCATGGCGCAAATTGACTGCGGAAAGGAATCACTTGCAAGTAGAATACAAAAGCACAAGGCAAAGTATGAAAAAAAATCTATTGAGTCAAAAATATACTCTCTATGATGAGACCCAACAAGAGCTGAAGTTTGCAACCATGTACCCGAGAGTAACCAAGCCACAGGGGGAGATGCGCCCAGATGACTATGAAACATATTCGGTAGGGCTTGACATGAAGGTGGCCTGACCGCAGGATAAGGTTGAAATTATGGAGGAAACACAATGGGTGGTCACCTCTGACTTCCTTAAAACTAGTCGCCAACTAAAGAAAAAGGATAAGCAACTGAAAGCAGTAAAGGAAAGGTATAACTTTTTGGAGAAAAAAAGAGAAATCCCTGGAGGCGGATGTTGTACGTATGACAAAAAGGGTGCTAGCAGTAGAGAATGAGAAAAATAGACTTAAGGGTGAGCTTGTGAAGGTTCAGACTATTGACCCTACTATGGTAAATGAGTTGCATACTAAGAATCTGGAGATGGAGCAGAATTTGCAGCTAAAGAATGAAGAGCTGGAGCGACTTTGCCTTGAGTATAGTTAAGGAATAGCACAGAAGAATGAGGCTTTGGAGCACTAGCAAGCTCAATATGAGCAGAAGTTACAAGAAAAAGAGGATGAGTTTGAGGGCCTAAAATCTCAATTAGAACAAGAGCTTCAAGAGACAAAGTCCTTTCTGGACATGTACTTAGCAAATCATTCCCGAGTTGAGGAAAATTGGAATAAAGAAATGAGCAGCTCTGTGGAGCAACTGGTGTCTGAGAAAAGGAAAATAACAAAGTTGGTTGAGGCCATTAACTTGAAGGACATAGAGATCGCTTCTCTTAAAAGCTCTCTCCTATCCTCTCCTGCACAGCCTAATATTATTCTGTTGGTTAGGTAGTTGTACATTTCTCACTGGGAAAAGATTAAAAAAAAATTCCTAGCACTGCAACCCACCCTTTGATTCATTGCCAAAGCATCAAAGTTGAGCCAAGAGGCTCATGATATGATTGATCAATTCTCACGGTTTATCTTGAAAAAGGTTCTAAAAACAAAAGATCTGCTCACTGAGCTATATTCAGTCTCTGATGAAAACCTCGCCAGGGCAAGGGTTGAGGATTGGAATGCAGTTGCACAAATGGCAAACAAGTTTATCCATTTCCACTCTGCCTTCTAGTGCACTAAAGCGGCCGCGGCTATTTTGGACAAAACAATGGAAAAAATGTGGGAGAGTTTCTCCAAGTTGAATAGGATGGGTTTGCCATCCCTGTTCCTTGACAATGGCTTTATTGCTATGGCTGAGTAGATTGCAAAAAGAATTTAGGAGAAGGAGAATGATCTGGATGCTTTCAAGGATTTCAGTCATCCTCCCACCGCAACTGATATTGAGAGAGTTATCCATCTGCTTGCACAGCTACTGTTTCATTGTGAAGTAGGGGTCGGTTTACCTGATGCACTGCCTCATAAAGAAACGATTGATTTAAGCGAAGCATAGGAGAATTTGTGCAACGTAGTAAGGCCATCTGTAGATGAATGGTCACCTCTGCAGGTGGCCCTTTCCAATATCTGATTTTGTTACCTGATGAAATGGCACTCTGGTCTGTGAAACTAGAGAAAATTTGGGTTCTTCGTTCCTCAAGCAAAACGCCCCTGGTAGCCGCCAAAAGCTGTGAATAAATATTCAACATGCTCTCTTTGGGTGTATTTTACAATAAGTATCAGTCTTTGCATCGTAGGAAATCTACTTGGCCTTTTATCAAGGTCTGCTTCCCCCTACACCTGTCTGCTCTGCGCACCCCAGGGATTTCCCTTCCTTTTGCATCTCGAGAATCCCCGCTATACCTCCACGTGTCGTAGCTGCAGGCCATTTTTGATCATTCATTTTTTCTTTCTCATCAGGCTTTGCTCGAGTCCCATGAAGCTCTCATTCCCAAAGAAATTTGGTGGGCTTTGCAATTGTTTTCTATGATACACCCTTGCTACGTGTCTACTCTTCGCAAATCTTTCAGCGGGAGGATGAAATAACGACTGCGAGAGGCAAAATACTACCACGCGTCTCTTTTGTGCCCAGTCAATGATCGTTTCCTCCACTTTTGAATAGAGCTCTGCCCACTCAACACGTGTAGCCTTGGCACAAGGCTTCCGCGGCAATGGATAAAGGTTCACATGGGCAGCGAAATGTTGCCATGTGCCTATTCGACGGATCTCGTATTCAGACGATGAATCAGGAAAACCAAATGTTGCGATTGGCCACCACATGTCATAGTCATTTGCACGAGATGGTGACACTTGTTTGTTTTAACCTTGTCGGGACCCCCGCCATCATTTCCAGGAGATGTACCTGTGACTAGAATGACCAGATGCTTGGTTTCAAATCTTTTTTGTTGCAATGGCTTAGGGAATATTCTTATTTTTGAATCATTGTCAAGGATTGCGAAATATTTTTTGTTGCCGCTCTCCAAAACGGTGGGAGTTTCCTGCTATATATACTTTTCTCTGTTGGGAGAAAAGGGTCCAAATTTTTTGAAGGAACACTGGTTTTAGAGAAAGACGCCAGGCCTTTATTACTGTTTTATTTTATTGCAAAAGAATTTTAGACTGTGTCAATTGTTCGGCCTTTATGTTCTTTCATGCTATTTGATTAAACTGTAAACTATGCTACTATTGTTTAGACATTTCATTTGAGTACTTCTATATATATTGAATGCAAGTTTGTTGATCTGGATCATGTCTAGTGACTCTTCTTGGTAGTAAGAATGTATGAAATATTATTTTATGTCAATGAATGGATTGTTTGTGCTTTAATCTTCAATTTTTTCTTTTCTGGAATACTACAAATACCCACTAAGCCCTTAGATCTATGATTTATCATGCCTATCATTAAGTCTTGGCGTATCACCTTAGGTTAGACTTTATTTTATTATATATGTTTCCTTTTCCCTTTCCAAACCCCCATTATAGAAGAAATCGGCTTCTCTAAAAACCTGGAGGTCACTCAGTTTAGCCCAAAAGGTCCCCCATAGACTGAGTTTCCCATAAGACATTGTTACCTTGTCAAATTTTGGCGTCAACAGTATCCAAATGCATTCACTCAAATTGATTAGAAATGGAGGAATTTTGTTATGGTGACACATGCAAAGTTCATTTTTCATGGTGTTGCCTCCCTTATATGGACACATCAAACCACATTTGGAACCAGCTATGAAATATGCAATGGATACGACAATATTCTTGAAAATTAGGCAGCAAAAAAATAGCATTTATAGGACCTTTTAATATATCTTAGGCTTAAAAATTATTCAATAGGTGTGCCTTGATGGTCATTCAATGACCCCCATTGATAGGATGTTCAACTATTATTGAAAGATATTATTAAAGATCACATTCCTAGAAAGGTTAACTTTGAGTACAGTAGATTCCTAGAGCAAGATCTTTCTTTAGAAGAATTGGAACATGTGTTTCCAATGGCTCGTAATAAAATTCCAAGTTTTGATGGGTTTTCTATTGAATTTTACCAAAAAATGTGGCAATATATTAAGGATGATTTCTATCTTGTTTATTTGGTAGCCTTGAAAGAAGGTTCATTAGGACCAAATATCAATAAAGGATTATTTAGACCTCTCCCAAAGGCGAAGAATGTTGACTCTAGCTTTTGATAGTTTCTTATATAATGTTGCTTAATACCTCTTATAAAATTATTACAAAAGCCTTAGTTGCAAGATTCAAACTGGCGGCTAAAAGGATAGTTAGACCCAAACAAATAGGGTTCCTAAATGGAAGATATATCCTTGATAATTTAATTCTAGCATGGGAAACTTGTGAATGGGTGCAACAATTTGGTCAGAATGCTTTGCTGATAAAAATTGATTGAACGATAAAGCCTATGACAAAATATGGTGGAGATTGATAATCAAAATGTTGTAATTGATAGGTTTTGGTCCCAAAATATGCAAACATGTTTAAATGTTGTTTTAAGATACAAATGCCCAATTGGTGATCAATAATTCATTGAATGATACATTCCTTTTACAATGTTCCATTAGATAAGGTTTCCCTTTATCACCATTTCTTTATGTCTAAACTATTGATTCACTCAGTTATTGGCTACAAAATTTGTATCATAAGAACTTGAGAAAAAGTATTTCTATTCCAATAATTCTCATTTTTTTGATGACAACATGCTCTTTGTTCAAAATTTTGAAACAAAAATATGAATGTTTTGGCAGTCCTAAATTTGTATTACTTTGTCTTGGGTTCAAAACTTGCTCACCACAAAACCAAATTTCTTATGATACAATTTGATCAAGTCCTACATTGGATCCCTAAAGAATGGAAGCAAATTAGGTATGGGAAGATTACCCAATACCTAGGTATACCATTCATATCGGGGGTTACTTTGTTTGAGATGTGGATTAATTCTTAGCCAAGTTGAAAAATAAAAATATTAATTGGGGGAAATAACTGTTTATCTTTGGTTGGTAAAATACAAATGGTTTTGAATTTTCTTAGCTTCTCATGTTTACTTCTCCTTGTGTTGGATGCCCTCCAAAAATAGATATGATGACTTAAATAAAATGATTTGGTAGTTCTTGTAGACCAATTGGGATGGAAAAACTAGTTTTAGATCCACCTCTTGGTTACATTGTATACAATCTAAAAATAAGGGTGGACTGTGTCTTTTGGATCCTAATACATAAGAGAACTGTTTATTAGCAAAATGGATAATCAGAGTCATCTCAAGAGAGGAACAATGGAAAATTTTGGTTCGTCATTGCATTATTCTTGCTTCTATGAATAATAAGTGGCAAGGTGTTGGGTGGCTTGATAAAATTTTGCTTGCCCCTTTCTTTTGTATTAAATTTTCATTCCCTTTACAATCTATTTGGAAGGCTTGGCAACAAGTTTACAAATTCTTAAATTGGAAGGACTCCTTGCAACATGGTTTTAGTTTCATGACATCCTCAATTTGGTGGAATAGACTAGTTCAATATCATGAACAATCGTTGGCTATTACATTCCCTAAAAAGGATCATTATATTTTCAAGAAAGGTTTGCAATAGATTGATGATTTGTGGGACTTCAATTCCCTTGACTGGGTTGATTAGAAAAGTTCTAAAAAATCATTTAGTCTAAATAACAAGTTCAAGGGTTTTGTGACATTTATGAAATCTTTGGTTCCTATTTCCATCTTCTTATGAAAATATGCACTCCTCTACATTGCAATTTCTTCAAAGATTGGATATGGATTGATAAAGACCCTTTTTTTGTTTTCCTTTAAAGAAGATTTACTTAAATCTCCTTCCCAGTATGGGTTTAAACCCAAGCCTTAATATTAAATGGAGTTGTAGATTTCATGAAAAGAAATGGAGGAACCTAAGCATGCTCAAATTTGGTTGTCTGGAGCATATGCAAATGATCAAAGTCCAACTTGGAAAATATTGAATTGAATAAGTTATTGGTTAGGGATAGATTGAAATACTTAAAGATTATGCTGGCCAAATGTCCTTTCCACTAGCATGCTAAAAGCTTAAAACATATATTTTTGGGACTGTTTTTGGGCCCCAAAAAATGAAATGATATATTTGATTTTTTCCCTACTACTTTTGAGCATGTGTTGCATTCGAAAGAAGTTGTGTTGGGTATTGGGCTCCATAAGAATGTGGTTGTTGATTCTATGAAACAACCTATTTTTCTTATTTAGAAAAGTAGATGTTTAACTGTATTTTCTAATCATATTACTCATTAGAAAGTAGAAATACTAAAATTTTACTCTGACATCATGTTACAACTTGTCTCCTTGTGTTTTTAGTTGAAAGAGGATGCTAAATACAACAAGCTTTTCAAAGAAGTCAAATAATTTTTTGCAACTTCATGAAGGGAACATTCGATGTTCTAGAAAACTCCAAAGTTTTAAAAAAAAATTGTATAATTTTTTATAATTTTCAAATGTTTTTGGAATTTTTTGATTTTGCAGGTATTTTTGGATTTTGATGAGATTTTATGAATGTTTTTAGGATTTTTGATAACCTTAAGATATATAAGAACCCAATCTGATCCATAACAAATTGCCTCCAATGTGATATGATAAACTACCTCGATATAGGCAGGACAAACTAACCTTTGGAATATGCCAAGTAGTACTAAGGGGGTACGATACTTCACAATATCAAGCTATGATAAAGACACAGATGGGTGAGGGAATAAATAGGCAAAAGGTGTTGATGTTTCACTATGGTTTTTGTGATACTCAAGGCCCTAAGATTTAAGTGATGTTTTGAAAATAATTTTAACTTTTGGGATTCAAAAATGTTGAAAACTTGGATTGATATTTGGGTATGTGCAGGATCATTATGGAAAAAGCAAGCCCTTAAGTGGCAATGAAAATTCAAAAAAAATAGAGTTAGGCAACTTGACATAAAAATTTGAATAAGTTATCTATATTATTTCAAAAATATGTAAGAATAAAATCTATAGCAAATTGAATGTAGTTTCTAAACTACTAAGTTTATTTAAAAAAAATCTATTTGGTGAAAATTTGAAGAATTTCAATCACCGAAGTGCTTAGAATTTAGGGAAAAAATAAGAGTGTTTGTTTGATCACCCTAACCATAATAAAATGATATATTTTTTACTATAGAGATTTTAGATGAAGTAGAGAACTCATGTCACGATGTGATGCATATTTTTTTGTAATTGTTTTCTAAGTAAATAATTAATTATGAATTTGTTATATTACAAATTTTAAGAAATATAAAAACTCGTATGTTTGACCACCTTAACTTGGTCAAAACTTCATGAAATTCTTTTTTTTAATCCTATAGTATGTGAAGCATAGGATGTGACACATGTTTTGGTTAAAATGTGATCTTGTTTTGAAGCTATAGATGTTTTCAATCTGACCTATCAATCGAGGACTTTAATTAAATGTGGTCAAACCAGTGAATAATAATTATTTATTAAATTCAAAGTAAAGCATAATTTATATTGGTGGAAAGCTGAGAATCTCCTTTAAAAACCCTTTTTGTTTCATCAATTTAGGGTAAAAAAAAGGTCGTCAGCCACATGGGCGAAGTCCAGAAAAGCAAGGTAAGCTGTTAAACACATTTTTTGTGTTGACTTCTTAGGATTGGCATGTCCTAGCCAGATTCCAAAGCAAACCCAAGGCTAATCCATAGGTAGTAGGGTTTGTGTCAAACATATCGAATATCCGATTTATTTTATATATAATTTTAAAAAATGTAATATAGTTTTTAATATATGATTTAAAAAATGCAATAAATAGTTTATAGTTTATTTTAATGTATCTAGTTGAGAATATACAATATAGTTTATAATTTAATATATAATATATATAATTTATGACAATTTCTCTTACGGAATTATGTATAATATTTAAATATTATTTATATATTTTAGTTAATGTATATATATATATATAAAGTTAATATATAAAATATTATATAACTAATTAATATTACTAATATATAAAATATTTAAATATTATCTCTTTCCCTCTCCCTCTCCCTCTCCCTCTCCCTCTCCCTTTTCCCCCCTCTCTCTCCCCCTCTCCCTTCTCCCTTCCCCCTCGTAACTCTCTCTCTCTCTCCCCTTCCCCTTCCCCTCTTCCTCTCTCCCTTCTCCCTCCTAATATTCTTTTATTCACCTCTTCCCCCCCCTCTCTCTCTCTCTAATTGCTCAATTTAGGAAAGGGTTTATTGAAAAACCTACTTGCAGACTTCACCAGACCATCCTAGTGCATCCAACACCTTCAAACAACTCTTTACAAACTTAAAAGGACATAAAAAGTGACTGCCCTCAAATATTTCTCACATTTACCCCCTCTAACCTCTCCTTTTCATGCAAAAGCACCCAAAATGCCATCTAGGGCACCATCAAAATCATAATCCTAACCTCCCCTACACATGAAACAATGAAAACATGTTTATTAACCCTAACTATTCCTATCCACTGAGTTACAAATGCGTATAGTGGGTGGAAGGCTTAATATGCCATTTTAGATGCACTCAAAACCCTTAAATAGGGTATATAGACCGACCCTTAGTAAATTTCCTCTCAAATGCACAAAAACAAATGAAAATGCTTCAAACCAAGTTTGTGGTGAGCTTAACCCTTTTTCCCACCAAATTCAATCCATTGGATTGCAAGATTGCCCTGTACGGAACTGTACAACACAAAGAAACTTTAGAAATTCTAGGAAAACTCAAGAAATTGCAAGGAAATAATGAAATTTTATTGCTTCTTCTCAATGAACAACTTCTCCAACCATCCCTTCAAGTTCACAAGCCTATTTAAAGTCTTTCTCACCAAATTCAATAGTTACAACTACTTTTCAAACCCAAATGACTGTTGGGCTTCCTCTTTACAACCTTTTGGCATTCTTAATGACAACTTTTCATAATTTGCAATATTTTGCAACTTCCTTGTTGTTATCCACAAAATGACACCAGTGACTCCCTAATGACCCTAAAACATCATGTAGTGTGAGGCAATGGCATTTGTGTATTTAAACTTTAAAGTTAAAATGTTAAACTTTACCATTGTTCTTGTCTTCAAAGTTGTTTAAACTATATAATATAACCATAATATAACTAAGCAATATATGATATAATTTAACCATTATTCATTATTTTTTATTGTGAAATATATAATATAACCATTATTTTTTATGCTATTGTACATTGATATATTTTTTTTGATACGTAATAGTTTAATTTTATTAATATTATAAGGATAATATAGGCATTTGCTAAGTAGGAATTGAGATTCAAAGTTCATTCATCTATCCTCACCAAAAAAACCCTGCCAAAAACCAGCCACTGAATACCTAGCCACAACAAAAACCCTCCACTAATTGCAAAAAACCATTGAGCTACCAAAATTCGTAGAGAAATTGACATTTGAGCCTTTAAACTACCAGGCTAACAAAAAACTAACAATATTAACCTTATGAGCCATGAAATTTAAACACAGTCTAGCTTACAGAAATTTATTCAACACAGCAAAGTCATTAAATTCAAACTTCCAATCCTCTTTGTTAACCTCCATTAGCTCGAGGAATTTCTTGAGGAAGATAATAGCAACTGCCACGATCATTCGGTGTCTCATCAACCCTGATCCCTGCAGGTCCAGAAGAAATGGGAAAATCTTCACAGTGACCTTCGAACTCAGTTTCTCTAGGTCGCAAGGACGCGGGAAACCTCTTCCTTCAATCACCACATGGAGGACCTCATCAACATTTTTCACTAAATCCTCTCTAAATACCTTAGCCAACAAAGCCTTTTCCTCAACCTTCGGCACCTTGTTATCCAGAAGCGAGGCAAGAAAGCGTGAGGAGATGTGCAGATTATCTCTACCATATTCATTACTCTCCAAATGACCAAAGCCTAACACCATTTTCATGGCTGCTAACACCAGAGGATCATACTGCAAAAGAATTCGTTTAAGCCTTTGATCCATGACCTCTCTAAAAGAGGCTTGTCTAGCCGACGATTTCAATGATATCATAGTGTCAGCCCCAAAACAAGCCAACCCCGCCACCGATACTTCAATCACAAACTTGGAGCTCTTCGCCATAAGCACCTCCCTTATAATGCACCTGACAAGGAGACCAAGAAACCCACAAACTCCACTTGCACCTACAAAGAAAAATGAATAACCAAAACAAAAGACCAAAATTCATAAATAAACATGGCTACCAAACAATCGCCACCTTCCACAAATCATACCCTGTCCAACGTGCAAGCTAGCCATGCAATAGGGAAGGATTAATGAGCCATTATGGGATCATATCACTAGAATTAGTTGTATGTGCCTTAGCTGTACACCGAGCCCTATGACAAGACCTATCATAAACGGGCATCCAACAAGGAGGCCAAGTCATCGCCAACCCCTAACAACCATCCACTATGGCAACCCCACACCTTTCTTCGACCGCAAGGGGTGCCTCTACAAATGCCACATCCCCTCCACCTAGACGAAGGGGGGCGCATTCAACCACCCACTATTGTACATTGATATTTAACCATTGCTCAAGATAAAATTTTCTAATAGTTTAAACATGCATGTGAGGAATAAATTATTTTGATTCTCAACTTCTATATATCAAATTATCTAATAATCAAGTGTATGTCCATATACAAAAATGGCATCAACTCCAATTCCAACAAAGTTTTACAAAATGTGGCATATGCCATCTTGATATCTATTCAAAATATACATGCCAAAATGTATATCTCATCCTAAACTACTGGTGGATCATCAAAATGGAGCCTCTTTGAAGCACTCTTTGGCTCTGAAGGAAACTGCACAAGAAAAATTCAAACCACAATTGAGGTTAGTTATATTATATAATTTAAAATTGAATAATTAACATCAAAATCAATATACATTGAATTATAATTGAACTCTAAAATTGAAATCTTAATTACCTCATATATATGTCTCTTCAAACCATCAGGAGTCCTAGGATATGCCCCTCTCAAAGAACCAATCATATCAACTTTTTCAATTTCAATCTATATATGTGAACAAAAACATAAAATTGATACAAGTTAGCATACAATTGTCAGTAATAGGAACATATTTACCAAACACAAAATAAAATAAACACATACCTCTTTAGGCATCTCTTTTTCTTTATCTCCTTCAGGTGTTTCGACAACTCCTCCTTGAGGTGTTTCAACACCTACTCCTTCAAGTGTCCCAACACCTACTCCTTCAGGCGTTGTGACACTTGTCAACAAGGATGTGTAGCTCATAACCACCTGTACATAAAATGACAAGTATATGAAACTACCAATCCATGTCAATGTATGTATAATCACTATAAGATCTTAAAAAACTTAATTCAATCAAATTTGAGTTCAATTACCTTTCCCTTATCTACCATTGCGCCTCCAAAGTCTGGACAACACTGCACCTCACTCGCTCTAGGTGTTCCTATAAGAGGAAAATAAGATAAACATAATGTTAATATATAATTTCATAATGATTATTCAAATGACAAGCAAGAATATAATAAAAAAATGTAAATGAGTGAGTACGAAAATATATACCACGTGCACGTCAAGGCCAAATGAAATGGCTCTGAGGGTGTTATCGGTAACATGTGTAAGCTCCTCCTCATACATCAACTGTTAAATAGACCATGTAAATAAATATTAGTACTTGATACTATCTCTTATTAATATTCATTTAAAAACAAATGCAAATTATGAATTTACAACTTAAATCTTACCTGTGTAACTATTCCAATGTCCTCCTTTCCAACAGGAGAGGACTATGCAAGATGTGCTCCAATCTCCTACATCTGATCTCTTATAACGTCCACATAATGGAGGTCATAATTAGATGTGTCCAAGGGATGCTCAATGGGTTGTATAAGAGGACCCAAGCATATCTGGTGGCACATAGTGCAAGTATGTGGCACATAGATATGTGGACCTGAGGAGGATGATGCAGCAGTACTCGATCCATCACCAACATCACCAACATGTGGCTAAGCTACTGTAGTATATAGGAAACCAAAATATCACTCAAAGAGTGAATAGCCTAAATAGTTTGTGTGGCTACATCCTCGATAATATCTGGATGATGTACTAGAGGTGGCTAAAAAAGGGGAGGAGGGGGAACATATGGGTCCTAGACTACTCTAACTTCCCTTGGTCTATCTTGGGGCATACCTCCACCTACGCTTTGGAAGGGTTTAATGTTAAAGTAATTGACATGATGCTTGTTACCCAATTTTCACCTACGGGCTCAATCAGGAAAGGCATCTATGTTGCAGGTGTTCTTGAAGACCAAATGGAATGTTCGCATTAGGGGTTAGGTCATGCATCTGATGATGTTTCACAAGGAGCTCAATTGAAAGTATGCCTCATTCAGATTTGGCATAAAATCCATTAGAGAAGAAAGTCGGCAAGACCCCTCTGTTGTCTTTCCAACTAGTAATGCATTCCATTTGTCTGAAATACCAGTCACCAAGACATTCGGGGCGCCATAAGTATTGTGTATCTCTCCACTTGGGATGTCTCACCGACAGTAGCTCACAAAGTTGATCTTGGAGAAACAGTTTGCATTCGGTAGAAGGTCTCGGCGATCATGTAGAGTCTCGTCGAAGGGGGTTTCACCGTCGGCATAAGGTTTGGACTTCGACATGAAGTCTCGGCGACTAAGGAAGGGTCTTACCGATAGCGAGCTTGCCAAAGGATTTTTCCTTCGGCATAATGTCTTGCCGAAGGTTAGGGGTCTCCCCGAAAAGAGGTATGGTCTCGGCGAGAGAGTTGATCTCAGGGAGATGTCCTGCCGACACGGAAAAGTTTTGGCCACATAGGAAGCGTCATCGGCAAAGGTCTCATCGACCAGTGGAGCCTCCCAAAATAAAAGGATTTCGCCAAAGGGAAAGGAATTCTACATGATGTCTCGGCGAATGAAGGGGGTCCTACCGACAGCAAATGAACCGAGCTCACCGGGAGTTGAGGCCTTTGACATGAGGTCCTGGCGACTTTTTGAAGTCTCACCGAAAAGGATTGACTTCAGTATGATGTTGTGTATTCACTAAGAGGTCTCCCCAACACAAACGACATCGGTGTAGTTTCCAACCGTCGGGGTAATGTCTTGCCGACATGGTGTGGTCTTAGCGACAGAAGCGGGTATCGGTATGACTAATGGGCCTCGCTATAAAGTCTTCTTGACTTGCCAGTGTCTTGCCAAAAGAAATGTAGAGCTTGGTAGCATGGAGTGCGTTCGAGGTGACATTAATAGACTCTTGCCGATAGAAGATGAGGAAAGCTTGCCGAGGTAGTTTTGTTTTCGGCATGAAGTATTGCCGAGAGTATGATGTCTTGCCGACTCGTGGTCTCGGCCAAAGAAAGTAGTTTCACCATGATGTCTTGGCGAAGGCATTATGTCTCACCAATAGAATGGTGGGTCTCAGGGTAGCATTTTGCTTTCGGAAAGATCTCTCACCAACACTTGGGAGTCTTGCTGACAGATGAAGAAGCCTTGGTAGGAGATGATGGTTTCGGCGAAGGATGGAGGAATCGTTGTGATGTCTCGGCGATGCGGAGGTGGTCTTGCCGAAAGATAGAGAGGGCCTCGATATGTATTTTTCCTTCGGCAGGAGTCTCGCTTACAACAAAAGACCTCACCGAGAAAGTTACATCGGCATAAGGTCTTGCCGATATAAATATGTCTCCCCAACGGAAAGAAAGGGCTGCTCGTCGTAAGGTCTGGCCGAGTGGTGAAGGTCTTGCCGACAAAGGGAGCCTTTGGCATAACATTTGGACCTCGGGAAGATGTCTTCTCGACCGGCAGGAGTCAAGCCGAAAGGAAGGAATTCGGCCAAGGATTCATAGCTCGGCGAAAGGAGGCAAAGCATAACGAAGGAATGAAGATCTCGATGTGAGGTCTCACTAACACATGGGTGTCCTGCTGAAGGAGCTTTACTTGCTGGCAAAGGGCTCGATCGGTGTAATGTCTCACCGACCGACGAGGAGTCTCATCGAATGGAATGAACGAAGATCGGGGAGAGCAGAATGTGCTAGGTAAAGTGTCTTGCCGAAGGGTGAAGGTCTCAACGATGAAAGAGATTTTTGTGTGACTCCAAGGGGCTCGTTGTAACATCTTACCGAAAGTGATATGTCTTGCCGATATTCTGGGTGATAACAAAGGCGATATCAGCATGAATTTTGGGCTCGCTAAGAACTCTCATCGACGGATGCATGTTATGCCAATGGTTGCAGGAGGATTTAATCGCATCAGGGAGACACGATTAGTGTCTCACCGACATGCGATTCTACAGGAGGAGCTTTTGACTGTCCGAGGGATCCACGTGGAATGAACCAACCAATCATAAGGAGCCAGGGATGAACTATTGATGTTTTGACTGATTGATACGTCGGCAAAGAAGATCGACAAAACAAAGACAACGTGATCCTACTCGGCTCAATAGCATTCAAGGCAGCTCGATAGGGGATTCAGTAGGCGGACACGATACCATGGAGTAAATGTGGTGGTTGCAGAAAGATCTAAAGAAGACCACTCCTGGAGGCAACTCTTTACACCAACACAGACAGTAGGGATCCAACTAAACACAACATTAACTACGTCAAAAGATCTAGGGGCAGATCTTTCTGAGACCGATATTTTTGTAAACCCTAAGGGGGCCGACACACTTCTGATATATAAGGAATTTTTTTCCTTTTTGTAAACAGTTTGAACTGTGCATCTAGAAGAGTTAGTGATTTTTATCTATCCTTCCTCACCTGATGTATACTTTGTAACCCAACTAAAATCTCGAATGCAAAACAGAGTTCACCTTGAAAGCAAGTATTAATACTACTCTCATTTTCTGTATTTTAGCTTATGCAAGTTTTCTTTAACAGTGTTTTCTCTAAATCTATATTCATACCATAAAGTTGTGAAGTTTGTTTCTTCCTTCTTAAGATATGTATGTGGATCAAACCTATCAAGAATTATGCATAGGACTAAAAGGGTTATGACGAGTAAGTAAAACAGTTGCAGTTAAGTTTTCTCAGTGTTTTTGCATCTTGTTTTCATTTCATGATTTCTTATCAACTCGGTGTATCACCATAGGAATAGTTCAATTTAGTTTCATTTCGTGTGTACTCCTTCTCCCTTTACCTCACAAAGATCATTAGTTTAGGTGATACCCAAAGGAAGCTGACCTTCTCCGGAGGTTCATTTCAGCTATAGGTGACCCACAGCCTTGAAATGATCCCATGTTTCTCTAGAAAGCTCAGTTTTATAACTTTGCATAGGGTGAATTTCTAGGTTACAACAGTTTCTGGCATGCTCAGTGGGACTGTCGACTAGACAGTTTGAAAATTACATATCTATTATTGGTTTTTTGATATGCAACCAGTAAGATTCAAAACTTTCTAAGGTTAACGTCAGCATATCATGGTGACTCCGTGTACCAGTGCATCATTGATGAATTCAAAATACTGAGAGATTTTGTGTCTACCTCAGTATCATTCAACCTTTCGAGGCAGTTTGAATAACACCTAGTGACTCCAAGCTCAAATCTTCTGGTTTCGCAGGCACAAGTCTTGGAGAGAGTGGCAAAAAGAGTCCAGTTCGAGGAAGGCCTTGAACAGGAAATAGATGCTAAGGAAGAACAAGTGAAGCTACTCTCTGCTCAGGTGTGGAATACTCAAGCTTACTCAAATTATCAGCACCAACTGATGGAGGAGTTTCAAAAGAGGAAGCTTGAGGGGAGTTTCAAAGAGAAGAGAGTTGTTGCAGAAGAGGAGCAACCCAATGAACAAGTTAGTTCATTCACCATGAAGGAGACTAGAGTTCCAAATTTGTTACATCTAGCTATGGAGGAATATAGAAGGCAACAACAGCAAAGGATTGGACAGCTAGAAGACATCAAGCAATTTGGACAGTTGTCGATTGATGACAGTCAGCAAAACAACAATAGCACATGTCAAGACGATGTTGAATCAAATTCATTGCCGAACCCCTTAGATTTTGATTCATTTGAAAAAAAAATTGATGTTGTTTATAAGATGGTTGAAAGCAGAATGCAAGAGTTTCCAGTCAAGGAGCTCCACTTGCAGACAGAGGATTCCCAAGTTTCTCTAGAAAAGAAGCCACACGAAGAAGAACAATTGGTTTATTTGCTTGACCAACTACCTGGTTTTGTTGAGCAAGTTGAAGAGAACATGCAGGTTCCTGTTCTACTAGTTGATTTGGAACGTCCAGAGAATATTGCTAACTTTTTCAATGAGCTTCCTCAATTTTTCGATGAAGATCAAGATCTCACATGCATGATAGCATCTATGTCTGATGATGAACTAGTATCATATGAAAGGGAAGCATGTGATCATCCCATTCAAGTTAGTGAGACTGTTGAAGATAATGCCTTCCAGCCTGTGAACTTATTAGATGAACTTCCCCACTTGGTTGAAGAGGAGGTGTATTCTGTCATGGACAAAGAGCATAAGGAACAATAGTTTGAAGATTTTTTTTCAGTTATCCAACAGGGATATCAGCTTCTTAGACAAGAAGATCCAACCATCAGAAACATTAGTGGTTTCTTATCAGAGACTATTATGCATGATGCAAAGAAGCAGGACTCCTTTTTTCATTGCAGAGCTGAAAGAAAGAACAGTTGATCCTCCTAGAGACAATAATGGCCGAATCTTTCGAGAAGATCAAACTGTAGTAGCCAATGAACAACCTGCATGTTACCTCCAATCAGCATCTTTTCAAGCGAAAGGTGAAGTCTTTAGGGATCAAAAAGAGGCCAGCGAGGAGAGTTCAAGCTTTTCCCCTACCAGAGGTTGTCCAATCATGTACCTAGCTCAGATAGAGTCCCATACAACACCAAGAGCCAACCCTGTACCTGTACATGAAGGTGCAACGAAAAAGGATGTCCAGGATGCACTGATAACCAAACAGGAGTATGTTCAGCTCACTTGTTCCCCTTTGGTTGATAATACATATGATCTATTTAAGGAGGGTAGTGAATCTCTTTATCTTTTTCAAGAAACAATGCATCATCTTATTGAATATTTCTCAGTATATTGTCTTCTTTTAGCTTCCACCATGCATGTAAAATGCTGCATATTGAGGAGAAAAGGCAGCTATTTCAATCATCCTGTAAATGGTTTCGTTTGATCAGTTTTCTTACTGGTTAGTGTAGGGTAGGTTTAGTTGCATTTTTTCAATTCCCTAAGTGTTGTTTCAGTACAGTTAGATAGTTTTCCCTTCTGTAGTTTCTTGTTTTCAATAACATCTAAGTGACTTGTTTCTTGAGTTACAAATGTACTATATTCATCTACAAAGCTGCTCCAGGTATGTTCCTGAGTTTTCCCAATGACTCCATGCCCAATGGATAGGCCTAGGCTACTGGTTTTATGTTTAACAGGCAAACATCCAGCAAAGGTCGCCAGAAATGTTACCCAATTTTCACCTACGGGCTCAATCAGGCAAGGCATCTATGTTGCAGGTGTTCTTTAAGGCCAAATGGGATGTTTGCATCAGGGGTTAGGTCATGCATCTGATGATGTTTCACAAGGAGCTCATTTGAAAGTATGCCTCAATCAGATTTGGCATAAAATCCATCAGAGAAGAAAGTTGGCAAGACCCCTCTGTTGTCTTTCCGACTAGTAATGCATTCCATTTGTCTGAAATAACAGTCGCCAAGACATTCAGGGCGCCATAAGTCTTGTGTATCTCTCCGCTTGGGATGTCTCGTCGACAGTAGCTCACAAAGTTGATCTCGGGGAAACGGTTTTCTTTCAGCAGAAGGTCTCAGTGATCATGTAGAGTCTCGCTGAAGGGGGTATCACCGTCGGCGTAAGGTTTGGACTTTGGCATGAAGTCTCCGCAACTAAGGAAGGGTCTTACTAATAGCGAGCTCGCCGAAGGATTTTTCCTTTGGCATAATGTCTTGCCGAAGGTTGGGGTCTCCCCGAAAAGAGGTGTGGTCTCGACGAGAGAGTTGATCTCGAGGATGTGTCATGCCAACATAGGAAAGTCTTGGCGACATAGGAAGTGTCATCAACAAAGGTCTCACTAACCAGTGGAGCCTCCCAAAACGAAAGGAGTTCACCAAAGAGAAAGGAATTCTACATGATGTCTCGGCGAACGAAGGGTTTCCTGCCGACAACAAATGAACTGAGCTCACTGGGAGTTGAGGCCTTCAGCATGAGGTCTTGGCGACTTTTTGAAGTCTTGCCGAAAAGGATTGACTTGGTATGATGTTGTGTATTCACTAAGAGGTCTCCCCGACACAAATGACATCGGTGTAGTTTCCAGCCGTCGGGGTAATGTCTTGCTGACATGGTGTGGTCTCAGCGACAGAAGCGGGTATCGGTATGACTAATGGGCCTCGCTATAAAGTCTTCCCAACTTGCCAGTCTCTCATCGAAAGAAATGTAGAGCTTGGTAGCATGGAGTGCATTCGGGGTGACATCAATAAACTCTCGTCAAGGTAGTTTTGCTTTTGGCATGAGGTCTTTCCGAGAGTATGATGTCTTGCTGACTCGTGGTCTTGGCCAAAGAAAGTAGTTTCGCTATGATGTCTTGGCGAAGGAATTATGTCTCGCCAATAGAATGGTGGGTCTTGGGGTAGTGTTTTTCTTTCAGAAAGATCTCTCACCGACACTCGGGAGTCTTGCCGACAGATGAAGAAGCCTCGGCAGGAGATGATGGTTTCGGTGAAGGACGGAGGAATCACTGTGATGTCTCAGCGATGCGGAGGTGGTCTCGCTGAAAGATAGAGGGGGCCTCGATATGTGTTTTTCCTTTGGCAGGAGTCTCGCCGACAACAAAAGACCTCGCTGAGAAAGTTTGACATTGGCATAAGGTCTTGCCGATATAAAGATGTCTCCCCGACAGAAAGAAAGGGCTGCTCGCCGTAAGGTCTGGCCGAGTGGTGAATGTCCTACTGACAAAGGGAGCCTTCGGCATAACATTTGGAGCTCGGGAAGATGTCTTCTCGACCAGCAGGAGTTAGGCCGAAAGGAAGGAAGTCGGCCAAGGATTCATAGCTCGGTGAAAGGAGGCGGAGCATAATGAAGGAATGAAGACCTCGGTGTGAGGTCTCATCGACACGTGGGTGTCACGCTGAAGGAGTTTTACTTGCTAGCAAAGGGCTTGGTCGATGTAATGTCTCACCAACTGACAAGGAGTCTCATCGAATGGAATGAACGAAGATCGGGGAGAGCAGAATGTGCTTGGTAAAGTGCCTTGCCGAAGGGTGAAGGTCTCGGCGATGAAAGAGATTTCTGTGTGACTCCAAGGGCCTCCTTGTAACATCTTGTTGAAAGCAATATGTCTTGCCAATATTTTGGGCAATAACAAAGGTGATATCGGCATGACTTTTGGGCTCGCTAAGAACTCTCATCGACAGATGCATGTTATGTTGATGGTTGTAGGAGGATTTAATCGCATCGGGGAGACACGATTAGTGTCTCACCGACATGGGATTCTATAGGAGGAGATTTTGACCGTCCGAAGGATCCACGTGGAATGAACCAACCAATCATAAGGAGCCAAGGATGAACTATTGACGTTTTGACTAATTGATACCTCGGCAAAGAAGATCGAGAAAACAAAGACAACGTGATCCTACTCGGCTCTAAATCATTCAAGGCAGCTCGACAGGGGATTCAGTAGGAAAACATGATACTAGGGAGTAAATGCGGTGGTTGCAGAAAGATCTAAAGAAGACCACTCCTGGAGGAAACTCTTCGCACCGACACAGAAATCAGAGATCCAACTGAACACAACATTAACTATGTCAAAAGATCTAGGGGCAGATCTTTCTGAGACCGATATTTTTGTAAACCCTAAGGGGGCTGACACACTTCTGATATATAAGGCATTTTTTGCCTTTTTGTAAACAATTTGAACTGTGCATCTAGAAGAGTTAGTGATTTTTATCTATCCTTCCTCACCTAATGTATACTTTGTAACCCAACTAAAATTTGGAATGCAAAACAGAGTTCACCTTGAAAGCAAGTATTAATACTACTCTCATTTTTTGTATTTTAGCTTATGCAAGTTTTCTTTAACAGTGTTTTTTCTAAATCTGTATTCATACCATAAAGCTGTGAAGTTTGTTTCTTCCTTCTTAAGATATGTATGTGGATCAAACCTGTCAAGAATTATGCATAGGACTAAAAGGGTTATGACGAGTAAGTAAAATAGTTGCAGTTAAGTTTTCTCAGTGTTTTTGCATCTTGTTTTCATTTCATGATTTCTTATCAACTCGGTGTATCACCATAGGAATAGTTCAATTTAGTTTCATTTCATGTGTACTCCTTCTCCCTTTACCTCACAAAGATCATTAGTTTAGGTGATACCCAAAGGAAGCCGACCTTCTTCGGAGGTTCATTTCAGATATAAGTGACCCACAGCCTTGAAATGATCCCATGTTTCTCTAGAAAGCTCAGTTTTATAACTTTGCATAGGGTGTAGTTCTAGGTGACAACAATGCCCTAACACAAACTCAACGTATAATTTTTTAATAAAGTAAAATGGTACATCACTATTTTTGTTGGGTGGTTGATAAAAAACCATGCACCAATTATCACAAAAGTTATCTACAATGTCCTTATTCTTGCACCATTTTATATAAATTTTTGGTTTATTAACATTAACTGGTAGACCAGTGTGGGGGTTAACAAATAAAGAGGCTATTTGGGCTTTTGTTATTCCAAGATCTTTCACCTCTTCGTAAGACAATCCACAAGAGTAATATTCCCTCATGGTTTCTCGCCACGAAAGAAAGGAATTATGTTGGATGGAGAGGGTTTCTATATTTTTAATTATCTCTTTCAATGTGTTTGTCATATTCCTTAATTGAGGGATTGTCTTATAAACATCACAAATGCCCCTCAATTGCTCCGGCTTTTCACCAATTAACTCTTCAATTGATGGGCACAGAGGTGGTGGAGGGTTTGGCATTTGTGGGTTTCGATTCTCAGCCATAATACTTGATTGAATTTCAAAACTAATTAATCTAATTGAAACTACACAATATAAATGAAATTATTGTAAAAAACCCTAGTTTTTAATAAAAATCTATAAAAAAAACTAGTTAAAATTATACAAAACTAAAACAAAAATCTATTAAAAGAAAAAAAACCAAAGACTTACCTTTAAAATGGATATCAGCTTAAATTCGATATCAAATTTGCACTCAACGTCACTGTTGGAGTCACTTGAGGTTTCAAAGTGTTAAAATGACTTTGAAATGACCTTTTTTTCTTTTATATTACCCAACCCCAAATTGGATATCCATTTTTTTTTACTTTTACAAATTGGATATTTGATTCAAATCGGATATCCAATTTGTAAAACTTTGGCTTGGGCATTGCTATGGAGCAATGTATTGACACCCAACCCAAAAAAAGTCAAGTTGGAATTTTCGTGTTTTTTGGCGAGTGCAAAACGTTACTTTTTTCATATCGCCACTTTTTGGCCCATCATGATTCTACACATGCCTATTTCACTTCTTTTTCTAGAGGATATGTTGCAAAGAATCTACTTGAACTAGCCTTGAGGTTCAAACAAATGTTGATATCTTAGAATTTTGAGTGAAGGAATAATCCAAAGTCGTGTTGATTTTGAATCTTAAAGCTAGATTAGAGTGCTTTATTTTGTAAATGGACGATGGACTGATGTGAATTATGACATGTTTTTGAGGTCTAGCTGTTTCGTTCTCATAAAAGGATTTTGTAACTAGTTTCAGATTGGTTTTCTGTTTTTCACCAGAAAGGAGAGTAAAAGTGGCAATTTATGTCAAAAGCAACTAGATTTTGGCCGACAGCGGCCAGATCTGAAAAGAAAATGTGGTATGTTTTCTCAAAAGTGGTCTCTATGTGTAACATTTCTAACTGGTGAATTGTACAGGAAAAATTAGTAGTTTTGAGCAAAAGCGGCCAATTTTAAGTCGACTGTGGTTCAAATAATAGATCAGGTGAAACAATAGTGCAGCAATATTAAGATTAATTGTGGAAAACATATGTCAAGTGCATCCAATTTTTCAAAAGCGGCAAGATTTTACCAATGACTTTCATAAGGAAAAGAGAAAAAGTAGCTTGTTTTAGGTCAACTGTGGCTAGTTTTTGGTCAAGTGCGGCAAAAACAACAACAATAGCAATTTTTTGTGTAGATTTGTTTTATAATTTTTTTGTTGGTAGTAGATTTGGATAATTTTATAGTTTTGATGTCTTTTTTTTTATCTAATTTGAGAATTTTTGGCAAGTGATAACACAACACAACAATCAAAACTATTTATCCCTAAATGTCTATAACTTTAAGCACGTTTCTTTCCACAAAATCTCAAAGTTTGTGGAAGTTGGAATGCTAAAGCCATAGTTTCCAATATTAACTTTATTCTTAGTGTGACTTGAAATATAAGCCTAAATATTCAGAAACCTTAAAGATATTTGTTTAAGATATCTTTTAAGGAGTGCAAATATATGGCTCTTTTCAAAGTATTCATACTAAGTTTAAAGGGTTTGAAGTTTGATAAGCATGTTGAATGTTTGTTTTGATGTGTTCATTTTAATTCAAGCAAATGTTTTATGTCAATAAAGTAACCTTGGCATGATGCATCGATCAAGTCACCCTAGGTAGGTACACTCTTTTAGGTAGGCTTACCTCACGCCCCGAAGGGATGATTTTACATACAACTTATGGAGGAGTGTAGAGGTATGTTAAGAATGAAGTCTTAAGCTCTACACCTCAACCAAAATTTAGACTTGGTAAGTAACTTCTCAGAAGCAAAGTTTTGGTGCACCACTTTCAAAGAATGTTTCAAAAAACATGGATGGCTTCTAAAATAAGGCTTTTAATGACAAATTATGAGCATCGTATGTACACTACCATCCGCTATTCACTTAAGACTCTTTAACCATTCACTTAAGACTCTTTAACCATTCTCATTCCACTTAAGGCATGGGATTAGGTGTAGTATGTTAGCGCTCGGGATTGAAGCTACTTTCTTATGATTTCACAACCTTTGATATAGGCCACTAGTAAATGTGCTTTGAGATCTTGCTTATGAGTTCTCCATTGTGGGATGTATCTCATAGCAAGCCCCTCTTTAAGGTAAAATTTGAAATGAAGCAAGTGCAAAACTCAAAAATAATTTTTGTCACCCAAGATCGCCAAAAGATGTGAGGGGAGAGGATAGACACTTTAGTTTTCCAAACACGAAAGACATAGTATACAATCCATTCCAATATTCTTTTTAAGCCCCTCGAGCGACGCTATCCAAAAAAAAGAAATGAAATGTGTACAAAATAGCAATTTGTTTTTATGTGCATCAAAGTGAAGTATTCTAGATTTCAAGCAATTAGATATCAGTGTGCAAATTAGAAAGTATTTGTCCAGTTTTAAGCCCAAAATTGAGTGTTTCTAACAATCCTTATTTTTAATTGGTCAACAAAAATGAAATCGTTCATTTTGTTAACATATTGAAAGTGTTTGGTCAAAAGCAAGCACTTTTTAGAGCACCAAAACAAAGTGTTATTCTAATCTAGAAAACCTTTAAAAAATTCTTTTTAGAACTCCAAAAGAAAAACATGTGAGTCTATGGGGTTCAATTTTATAGCACCAATTTCAAAGTGTTTTCCTAAACTAGAAAGCTTCTTAAAATGTTATTTTTAAAGCACCAAATTGAAATCTTGTTCTAAAATAGAAAGCTTTTTGAACATTCTTTTTAGAGCACCAAATCAAAGGCATGAAAGTTGTGGAGTTCATTTTAAGCACCAAATTGAAAATTTCCTAAACTATGAAAGCTTCTGAAAAATTATTTTTAAAGCACCAGATTAAAATTTTGTTATAAACTAGAAAGCTTTTTGAATGTTTTTTAGAGCACCAAATTGAAAGCATGCAAGTTGTGGGGTTCATTTTAAGCACCCAATTGACAATTTTTTCCTAAACTATGAAACCTTTTGAAAAATTTAGACTTCAACCATTCACCTTCTCTATGTGATAAACATGTTAGTTGTTTCTTCATGTAATGTGTACCATATATTGCAAGAGTTGCACAAATGAAGTCAACAAACAAAAACATCAACAACAAGCGCCCATTAGCGTCAAAAAATGAAAAACTTCTTTTCAGATTTCAGATAAAAAATAGAGAAAAAGTGAACCTTTTAATCAAAAGTGACCCTTTTATAAGCAATTGCAACTGGAAAAATCAAAATCGGCCTTTGTTTGTCAAGCAGAAGTGGTTGGAAAAAGTAAAAGCGGCCATGTTATTTTAGCAAATACGGTTGAAATGGAAAAAGCAGTTAAAAAATAAGTGGCTTCGGTTGAAACAACAAAACAACTACGTGATTTTTTTGTAGCTTTTGTGTGAAGATTTTTCAAATGCATTTATGAAAAGTGCATCAACATTCTAGAACTTGCAATTGCTCAGTTAAAACTCATAAAATGGTTAGTGCTAAGGATTGTGGTCCCACTGGGTGTGCCATAATGTGTAAGGGGGAAATCAATAAACATGAAATAATCAATGTTAAATGAATTAAACTAAATCTAATTCAAAACAAGGATTAAAATTCATACCCATTGCTCACGAAATAAAGCTTTTAAACTAATGAAGTCAAACAGAAAAACCCTAAGATAGCATAATGAATTCAAAGACTAAAAACCTTTACCATCCCGGGTCAAAGTGTATTTGTAATGATGTTAGATCGTTGGTGTATCAATGTGATGCCTCCATTGTTGTGTTGCAAAAGCTTCATATGTATGTGTGTTGAATGAAGATGTGTGTCGAAGTTCTTAAAAAGATTGATTGTGTTTTCAACATTACTTCATTGTGCAAAAGATGTCGATTCTCCAATCATTTTTTAGGAAGATGATGATTGTTATATAGATTTTGTGTTTCAAAATGAACGTGCAAGATCATGTAGTAGAATATCCAAATCAACGGTTGAAAGATGTTGAGAGGATTTAGATGGGAAGAATCAGTGGATTGAGGAATAGATTGAGCCTTCAAATTTGGGATTGAAGAAATCATGTTGATCCTTCAATGTGATTGAAGAATAGATGAATTAGTCAAAAAATAGATGGACCAGTCAGCCAATCAGAGTGAGCAATCAAGGGATCATAATTTTCTCATCATGAAAGTGGGTGAGGATAATTAATTAATTGATTTAATTAATTAATCTTTTTGAGTTGAACGTGCAAGTCATGTTTGACTTTTACAAACAAAGTTATATTTGTTTGATTTGACCTTTTGGATGATGTTTGAATAATTTATTTAATTATTCAAGTTTAGGGGAAAGTGATTTAATTAAACTATTAAGTGGTAATAATTTAATTGACTTAGGGGAATAGGGTAAATTAGCGATATAATTAAATAACTGATGTTATTTAATTAATCAGGGAGAATAAAGTTAAATTAGAACTTTATTAAACAAATGAAATTTATTTAATTAGTTGAAAAAATGGTGAAAAAGTGAATTAATTAAATAATGTAATATTATTCAATTAATAGAGGAATTTAGGGTTTTTGATATAAATGATGTGAAATGCAATGTTATTAGGTGATAATAATGTCGATGATGAGAAAATGTCATTTAGGATGTGCAATAAGTGTTAGGTCATTTTTACATGTCTACATTATCTTTCAAATGGCTGGGAATTTTTCTACATTTTTTTTATTGTAGGTTTTGGATCATCTAAGAAAGCTCTAGTAAACAAATTTGGATTTTGTCATCAATATTTGATGGGTTATGATGTTTTTTTCATGAATTTGATTTTTTTGGTTGCAAATCAACATTTTTTCTAACATTTTTACATTTCTAGAAAGCATTTAAATTTTAATAGGTCTGTTATTTGTATTTTTATTTTTTAGGTTAAAAAAGTGACAAATTTTGTAGATATTTATCAACTAGGTATTTAACCTAAATCTACTTTCTAAGGCAAATATTAAGGAATTTTTTAGATATTTTTTATATTTTTTGAAAGCTCCCAAAAATTTAAGAGGGGTTTCTTCTTTGTTTTCTTTATTTTTTGCTGCCAAAAAATATTACAAAATAATTAGATCTAGTTGACTATGAAAAACAAAAAAAATCTAAAATTCCAAGCTTGTGATGAGAATATTTTTTTAATATCTATTTTGTTGTATCACAAAATCACTTTTTGATCTTTGTAAGGGTTTTATTATCATTTCTAATCCATTCTTGGCATATTTAATGAAGGTGAGTACACACTTTGCCCCAAAAAAAGGAGTTGGAAATGACATGAGGTCACTATGAACCAACTCAATTAAGGTAGTAGCACAATGGGTCTTACCCTTTGGAAAGGGTTTTTGATGACATTTTCCAATAACACAACCTTGACAAATATTCTTTGTGCATGAAACCTTAGGAATTCCAAGTATCATATTTCGTGTACTCAACTATTGAAGGTACATGTAATTGAGGTGTTCAAACCTCTCATGCCAAAGTTTATTATAGAGTTGGCATAGGCAATGTGTGATGCACCACAAGATGACTCAAACCCATGAAAAGTATACATTGAGATCCATGATCTTCTCTACCTAAAGCAACAATCATCTTGGGATGATGTAGTTCTTGAATAATTACATCATGTGGTGAAAACTAAATTGTCTTGCCATCACTAGTATGATACATTTGGTAAATTCATAGAAGATTAGCTAAAATCTTAAGAACATGGAGAACATTTTCAATACGACCCTTTGTCAACTATACTATACTTGAAACAAAACTAAAAGTTGTATAAGTTTTCCCACTGAAATATGAGAAATATGTTGTTCAAAAGAGACTCAAGAAGATCATGTGAGTGATTCATGTGATATGAGGCTCTTAACTATATCCAATTGTATGTGGATGATTCCAAACCTCTAGCTGTGTGTATCCCTTACTAGGTTTAGAAATATCAATGTGGACTATCAATGTTATGTTATTTCATGGCCTCTTTTCAAGTACAATCCTTTGTGAGAAGACTTAATGTCACGATTTTGTAATCCATAAAAATAACAAGTTCCTTTTCATTTCTTCTTTGACCTGGAAGTATTATTTCTTGATTGTGAAGAAGGTGTATCTTGTGTGTCAATTTGTTCTTTTTCTTAGATGATTTATCATTTCTCGAAGCTAATTTTTCCTTAGGTTTGTTTGAAGACTTTTTATCTTTTTCCTTAGATGATTGGTTGACTAGTGCTTGAAGTTTTGAAGAGGTGATAATATCCATGGAGATTAACTTAGATTGTTCTCATGTTCAAGTCTATCACAAAACTATTCAAAAGTAGGCATTGAAAACATTGTTCCAAGAGCATCCATGTTAGAGTAGAAGGTAAAAGCAAAGACCTGATAAGAGCCTTTTAACTTTAACAAAACCAAGAAGACACACTCTTTGTCTATTTTTGTTTTACCACAACCCTAAAGTTGAGAATGCAAAGACTTAAACTTGACCAAGAAATCTTTAATAGAAGGAAATGCATCAATAGAAAATGTTGTTAATTTAACGTCCTATTGAAGTATTTTAAATTCATCAACTATATCAAATAAGTCATTAAACTTGTCCCACATTACTTAGAAGTTTTACAATTAACAAGGTGAAATTGCAAGTTGTCGGATACTTGGACACCAATTATGCCAATTGCCCCATCTCACTTGTTTTGATAAGTAAATAGTTAATTACTCTTGTAAATTTTATTTGTTGTCTATTTACCATTTGCCATAAATTTTTAGATTGAAAAAATTGTTGTACTTTGATTTTCCATGTGTGGAAATTATATGGAGTTATTAAGTCAATTTTCAGATCTATGATGCACACTCAAAGAGGCACTTGAATTGTGTCTTACAAACCACCAGAATTGGATTAAAATTGAATATTGACCCCCCAAAATATGTAAGAAAAATACTGACAATTTTGGTAAAAGTTGGTATGAGTTTTCCACAGTCCATGAAATTTGTAAAATGAGTTTTTGGATTCAACTGTATATGTTTTTTATCGATGTTGCAGATCACACTTAATGATCCATCATTAAGAAGAGAAAATTGATAAAGTTTGAGTATTCATTTTGCATAGGGAACTGTATATATTTGGACAACCCTGTACAGACAAAATTGAGGGAAAACATCAATAGAATATGTAAACATAAACACTATAAATAATATTTAAATCTTTGTGTATTTTGTAGGTATTTACAGCTGGACAAATTGTAGTGTTGGAATCACTTATGTTTCCCTCCTTGACATTATGTCCAATTGAAAATAAGGGGTAAATTACATACAGAACAGTCATACAGAAGAACAAAGTCTGTAATTATAACCATTGAATACAGAGTGATCGTGTGGTTGGATTTGGTGATACCTTTACTTGTGTACCCCAGGCCTGGTGAAAATATGGATGTCCTCACCCACCCAAGCATATGTGTAATGGAATGGCAAGAGAAAATTGTGTCTTAACCGCTGTACCAACTGTAGTTTGTCTACTGATGCTCTCAGAATGCTGGGAGAAAACTGGAATCTCAGATCTAGGTTTGAATGTCCCTCCTCAAGGTGGCGTCACAATGAAGTGGTTAGCATTGGGATTGAATGGCCTGAAATCAGTGATGGTTTTTAATCTCCACACTGACCTAAGTCAGGGCTTGACAAATCACTAAATTCGCCATGCTCAATAATTGACAAACTAGAAAATTTTATTGGAAAGGGTCATGACACAAATCTCTGTAAATTTACAATTTGTACATAGCTAAAAGTTTAAACTCTAGAATGTGTTGCAAAATTGTCAAACTAAAAAAATTTATTATGTTGTACATAAACTATGTAGAACAGTATTTAAACATGAAGAGAATAAATTTGTATGTATGTATATATAAAGCAATTTTTATGAATATTTATAACTGTTAGTTAAACTTAATTTTAACAGAATTCAAATTAGAAATAATTTGTCAAATCCTATTACATGCCAATTCAAAAACACAATCAACTGTAAACTTTTCAGGGAGGTTTGGGTTCTCCTTGGGCTCACTCATAGGGTTGGTTGTTTTCTTAACGGAGTGGCAAGGATAGAAGAATTACACATGACGAAAACAATTTCTTTGAACACAATACATTATATGGTTGTAGTAGTAATTGTCCTATGGAATAAACAAAGATGAGTTTGGGCTCTATTCACATGTTGTAAATAACTTCTTTGAGTTGTAGTGGTAATTGCTCTACAAAATAAGCAAAGATGAGTTTTAGCTTTATTCACATGTTGTAAACAACTTCTTTGAGCACAACACATTCTACTACTCAAATTTTTCAACTGCATTGAAATTATATTTATACCATTGAATTGGCATTTGTTCAATTTATCATAAGAAAATGGTAGAAATCAAATCTTTACAACGAGAATATTGTGAAATTATATGAAATGAAAGAACATAATAATAATACTAAAAAAAAGGGATGCAAACAAACTCCATGGAGGGTTGCTTCTAAAATGAAAGAGAGTGAAAGTGAGCAAACAATGACAAGGGGAACAAAAATTTGGGCAAGAGATGAGGTAGATGTCCACATTGAAATTGCTTAGTGGGCAAGAGCAACATGAAAGACCTTGATGAGAATGTAACCTGCAACCCATCTAGAATGAATGAAAACATTGAAATTGCAAGCCCAAGAGGGAAATGGTGGAACACAAAGGGATAATTTCTTATAATGCTTGGCAGGCCATCCAAGAATGAGTTTGCTACTACCCCTTTACCACATTAATTGAGAAATTCACCCCATGACTTGAAGTCAATTGATAATCAATTACAAATTGATTAAAGGAAAAATAAGCAAGAATTGTAAAACATAGATGTGGTTGAAGAGTGAAAAAAGAACCAAATAAAAATTATTTATATTCATTGTAGCCTTCAATGTGTGATAAAAGGAATCTTGGAAATTTGTCAAAATTGGAAGTAGCTACCATAAATGAGCTTAAAATATGTTACATTTCAAGAAAGGAATATAATACCATTGTTTTACATATTTAATATTCTCTATTAATAGAAAATATAATAATAAAAAATTCATGTTTTCTACATTGATTGGATCTCTACCTATAGTAGATGACAAAAGAAGAATCCTCTAGTTAGATGACAAAATTGAGGCATATAGGAAGAATTCATGGTTCATTTTAATTGACTTGTGAAAAGAACAATCTAAAAGAACAAATTTAAACAAGAATAAATGTATTTTATACCATATTAAAGTGAAGAAGTGATTAGAGATGTTTAGTCAAAAGCATACATCTTTGTATCACATTTGTTAAATGCTCCAACTCACTAGAATAATGTCATCTCAATGAGACAAAGAATATTAATAGAGTTGGCATTTGAGGACATGTAATTTATTGTAAAATCTAAACCTCCATGAAAGCAAAAACAATAAAAATATACTTTGCATTCATCGGTCCTTGCAAGAACATCAAAATTTAATAAAAACTAAATCCAGTTTTTTGTTTGGTTTCAATAAAAAAGAAAAAGAAAAAATAAATCAAAATTTAATAAAAAATAGATTCAAGAGAAGCTAAATTTGTCATTTCATTTAACATAAAATCAAGGAGACAAATTCATAATAAAATTGATATTTGAGACTCAAAATTATTGAAAAAAATAAACTTCATGAAAACAAATGCAATGAAAAAAACTTTACATTCATTGTTCCCTGCAAGAAAATCATCAAAAATTGACAAAAAAAAATAGATCTCTCATAAGAACTAAAATTGTCATTCATTTAACATATACCAATAAAATGTCAAAGAAATCACTAGGGGAGAACCCAAGAGTGTGTACCCTAACTTCATACACCTCAAGCTCCCAAAGAGTACATTGAACTTTCACAATAAATTTAACATGTCTCTACATCTAAATTAAGACATATTACCAAATATTTTGTGTCATCATATAATTGGTTGTTTCTTTAATTAGATTTGTGAAAGATATTAATTTTTATTAAAATATATTTTTCAACTATTAATTCTTTTAATAAATTAGAAGCTCTGCAACTGCCAAGTCGATGGGGCTTGGCTTTGTTGGTGTTGTCAAGGGATGTGGTGGCGGACAGCATAGGGCTTGGCTGGCGCGGTTTAGGAGGGTGACGACGGTGGTATAATGTGCAATGTGGGGATTAAATGATCATTTGGAGACCGTAGCAGGGGAAGTGATGGTTTGCATTGCTCCTGACTGGATAGGAGTTCATTGGAGGATGGTGGAGTTAATGTGGATGGAATGTCACACTTTGTGATGGACATGTGCTTTTAAATTGGGTCGATGCAAGTGAGATGGCACCGGTTACCATGGAAACGCCTGTGTGCTTACAGTCGACAAGAAAACTCTGGGCATTCTTTGGCAAGGTTGGGTATGGCAGATTGCAATCCATTTTCAAGGATTGGGACGGCTTGGTTTTGGAGGCAATGCAACTTCTTCTTGGTGAGTAGTTTATGACTTCGGTCAAGTGGTGGCGTACAAATGCAAACATAGCCGCCCGCTTTGTTGCTATGTTGCTGGACCTGGAGGTCCTAAAGGCCATGACGCTGTCAATTGTGTGAAAGTTGGTTTGGGAGAACCTATTGGAGGGAGTAATGGATGTGATGATTATCGCCGAGCTTCCTCGGCCACGAGACATGCATAGGGCACTTCTTCCTGGGGTGTGTGTAAAGAGGTATATGTTCATACTCGACATCAAGGGCAAGGCGTTGCAGAGGCATCGCAAGCAAGCGAGGTGTGGTATGTTTCTTGAAGCACCATTTGTATCTCGAACCTGCAAGTGGCGTGGACTGGAGGCAGCTATTTAGGAAGTTTCTGGAGGCGAACAAAGTGGAGTTGGAAGGGTAGTGGGTTAGTGTGGTGCAATATGTTTGGCAAGTTTTTGGGTGGCGGCTGGTTGTGCTCTGTGTTTTCTCTAGTAGGGCGATAGTTGTTCTTTGTGTTACAGGTGGTGTGATCTCTTCGTGCTATGGGCAATATTGAGTCTTGGTGCTCTATGTTTGGATTGGGTACAGGTCTAGGTTGGGTATGCGTCTGTCTCTGATGGTGGTGGTGATGCAGGTTTTGGAACTGGTTGTTGTTCTGGTGTTCTGATTTGGGTGTCTAGTCAGGGTGGTTTTTGGTGGCAGTGTATGTTGGGCGGTTCTAGTCAATTTCGCCATTGAAGGGGCAAAATGTAAATATTTTTTTGATATCAATATAATCTTATTTACCTAGCAAAAGAAAAAATATATTTAATTAGAAGCTTATCTATTGAGTCCTTTCCCTAATATTGCAATATTTTAAATTATGAAAAAAATGGCTATATTTGAGCATGTTCGTATTATTCTAATACTTTATGGGTTTTAATATGCAAAAATGTTGTGTAGGCTCTCCTGACGCGAATGGCGTTGATGATGCTCAGAGGAATGTGAACGGTGAAGGTTGCTTGCCCGTTGGTGATGCACAGACGAATGCGAATGGGAAGACTCGGCATCCTCTTGGCTCAAAATGGGGAGGTCACCATGCTACGTCTGGGGAGGGACGGAAAAGGTATGCCCTCTGTTTTGGGGCATCGTTGAATCCTCCCTCTTTGCCCACTGCTTGTGCCCCTTCTTCTCAAGACCTCGACACTGTGGCTACAAAATGTAGAGAGGTGTTATCTCATGCTGCTCCTCCCAATGTTGTCGCTCGCTGCAAAAACAAATCGAACCCTTATCACGAATGCACAGACTTTTGTAGGGTTCACTCCCAGTCCGCTAACCCTAACATGTTTTGTCCTACGGTTTCTTCAGACTCGCCTCCCCTCCAAAATCTAGACAATGGCTCTCAGCCTGGAAGCAATCGCTTTTCCTTTAGGGATTCTGATGTGGTTTTCTCTGAGGAGCCTGTGGACTTCAACATTTTTGATGGTTATATCGATGCAATTGTTGGCGATTTTGGTGTTCGCTCTGTGTTAGTCAGATGCTTGCACAAGCGCCCATTGGTGGCTTCCATCCTCGAATGGATTAAATGCGCATGGAGTAATATGCCTACCCCTATTGTTGAATCTCTTGATTTTGGTTTCTTTCTAATTACCTTTTGTTCAATGGAGGATTGTAAATTTGTTTTGCAGAATGGGCAATGGTTCTTTGGGCATTTTGGCCTCTTTATCTCCCCATGGCCTCCTTTCTTTGATCCGGCCATAGCCAAGATCACTTGCATTCCTATTTAGATCCGACTGTACAATCTTCCCCTAGTTTTGCGTAATGTGGATCTTCTAAGCTCTTTGATCAACCAGGTGGGGTCTTTTGTCAAGTTTGACCCTACCTCTGTAGCTTTTGATCATAGATTCTACAGAATTTGTGCTTTGGTTGACATTTCTAAACCCCTCTCCAATTCCATCTGGATCCACTCTTCACATGTTGTTTGGACTCAATTTTTAAATTATGAGGGTTTTCCTTTTCGGTGCTTTTGTTGCAACAAGCTGGGTCACATAATTGATGCTTGCCCCCATCAATGTTTGACTGGGGTAAGGAATGTGTGCTTGAAGAAGTAGGTTCAGAAGGAGGGCTCTCTGGATACTGAATTTATTTGGCGAAATCGTGGAATGTTATTTGAACCTTCTCAATTTTCAAGGTTGAATTAGAAACAACCCGTGGCTCCCTCTTCTCCTCTGATTGCTCCTGTTTCAGGGATGAATTCAGAACAGCTTGCGACTCCCTCTTCCCCTCTATTTATTCCTGTTTTGGAACACTCCCATGTGTCCCCTATGGTGGAAGAGAATGATGGCTCTGATTCGAAGGGCACTTTCCCCTTCATGGACGATCTAGAAGATCATAATCAAGATTATTTTGATGACTTCACTTTGGATCCACCATGAAAACTTGGGCTCTCTCAATCTCTTTGCGGTAAACTTAAACCTGATTGTGGGTCCAAGTGCAAGGTTGGAAGAAAATCTGACGCATAAAAGCTCCGCATTGAAGGCTTGGAGGCAGTGGAGGCAGGCTCTCAAAGAACTTTGAAGGCTCTCCTCCTTCACAACAAGTGAAGGATTTAGGCTTTTGGCTTTGGGATGTTGGCTTTTCTCTTTGTTTGCCATTGTTTGTTGGCAGATATCTTGTTTCAGTTCTCTGCTCCTCTCTAGGTTTCTCTAGATTTTTCTTCTTTACTTTTGTTCCTCTGTTCCTCCTTATCTGCATGGCAGATCTTTGTAACTCTTTCTTTCATTTCAATAAAGGGAGTGGGCCCCTCATCCCACAGCTTACGTATAAAAAAAAATTAAATTAAATTATGAATATTAAAAAATATTTTTAGAACTTTTTTTAAAAAATACAATTGTATGAATGGGCCATTGACATCATTTCAAACTTGTATGAATTACCATAGAATCTCTTGGCAATGTGCAGTCATAAAATTATGAAACGAATGTTGAATGCCACAAAACATAACTGACATGTTTCTAAAAGAGAAGCCAACATAAGATCCCTATGAATCTTTCGTATTAGAGCATTCTCAAGCTGTGGAAATGTTGTCTGGAGAATATCAACAAGGATTAATAGCCTACCATTGTCGTCAGTGGCATACAAATGGGCAGAGCCTTAAGACCATTACTTGCACCATGTTGGTACCTGTGTAAACTATGAAGCTCTAATTGCATTCAGTCCTTACTGAAGATTGGTACATGCGTATGCTGCTCTAAGTTCTTTAGCATGACCATGTAGCTAAGGGAATGTGTATGAAGCAAAGGTAGTAAGTGAGTTCCTTTTTAACTATTAGTATGTAACAAGGCTTTGTATATGAGTGACCGCTTTCAATTTAAAATGTCATTAGCTCACTGTAGGTATGAACAGTAGTACAAAAAGTATCCCAAAAAATGGTCAATTGGTTAGCTAAGCATAGTAATTGTGTTTTCCTTGCCTGTAATGACCTGTAGACAAGGTTGAAAAAATAAACTTCATAGTGAGTTCCTCTGGAAAGTATTAAGAGAAGAAATGTGCGTTCAAATCCTGCAGGGGGTAAGGTATGTACACCTTGTATTGTGGAGCACGAGTTAGGTGCCTCCCTCAATATTGGGAGTACGAGGAGTCCCATATTGCTGTAGGCTGTCTGTAGACCCAAAAACAGATTGCCGGGTATCGTGGACTATAAAATAATATTATTATTATTATCAAAACAAGTTGATCAAGGGATCTGGTACATCTGCACTCAATGAAAACTTCCAAATCGAAGGACCACTGGCCATGTGATCTCAAAAACATCCAATTGCTACATCTATAAATTAGCGATGTATCAAATACTGATTCATAGATGTCCAAAACGACACTCAGACAAGTATGACATACAGTTAAACCACAGGCATCATGAAGAAAGGAAAACAACCAGAGTATGTAGGGACCTTCGGAAAACACCCAAGTCACCAAAAATTGCCTATATATTTAGCATTTTCAAAACAACTAAAAGTGCTGCCACAAAAAGATGCAAAATGTTTCAAAAGTAATGTGATCATTGAATATCAGTCCTCTCTATCCAAGTTATTACTAGAAAACTATGCAAGTGGGAAATTAAGCCCGTATGAGTGCGTATTATACTTGAGCTTCAAGAAAGAAAAATAATATTTAAAACATTAACTTAATCACAAATTTTATATTTTTCATTTCATCTTAGAATTCAAGACAAACAGCATACAAAATTCAACCACAACTGAAGTGCAACATTTCTGTGCATTTCAATTTTTGTTTGATGAAGCTAAGCTCTTCCACTTGAATACTACCATTCTATCAACAAACTTTAAATATGATCCCCATTCAGGAATAAAGGACAGATGCAATGGTGATTTAAATTTGAACAGAAAAAAACAAATAGGAGCAGGGAATCAAAATATGCATTATCAAATCAGAGACGAGAGAGAGAGAAACTGGACTTGAGATATGAATCAAGCCTATGGATTAAAAACTCCATATGTCTATTACATCATAAAGTACATTATTCAATCCATAGTGACTATATACATTGATAAACAAAATGTAACTACCAGTTGCAAAAGAAGAAAATCTAAGCAGTTGCATTATTCTCATCTTCAGCAGAAGCCAAAGTTAGTTCCTACTGCACATTCAGAGATCAATCCAATGCATTTGGTGGGTCTAGGGCTTTGAGTGCTAAGTGAGCCGCCTTCTGGCCAGAAACCATCATGGCTCCGAAGGTGGGTCCCTGTATTTGACCACATATTAGTATGAAATGCTCCAATCTAAACTAATAAAAATGTACAAATGTAAATATAGGTCAGGAAAAGAAATATATCAGGACATGGAAAGGGAATTCAAATAATACAGAGCAGTGTAGAAGAAATATTTACAAAGCAGCGCAGGGGAGATATACATAGAGCAGCACAAGGTTAAAAAACAGTAGGAAAAGTGCAGGAGAAATAAATGCAGAGGAGTGCAAAGGAAAAAATACAGAGCCACATAAAGTAAACAAGATGCAGAGCATAACAACAAAAAAATATACAACGCATTGAGGGGGAAAATCATAAGGAGTTGGTTCAGCTGTCAGCTCAATTGAATGAAGACCGTGCTCTGGATAGCTACCCAGATGAGCTCCCCAACAAGATGTGCATGAAAGAAGTTGTACAATACATTGAGTGCGTAGTAAAACGCTTCTTTCAGGCATGTGAAAACAAAACAAAATATGACAAACACAAGCAAATAGTACTTCTTGATTTCTTATCCAATTTTACTCGATCTTCATCAAACATTCTTAAGGGTTTAGTTAAAAAAAAAAATACCACAGTCCATTATTCTCTTCCCTTTAGAAGATCCTCCATCTTCAAATTCCACAATTCAAAGTTCTACCTATTGAATCTCTCACCTTTAGACCTTGATATGGTAAAGATAGATTTAATGTCATTTTTCCTTGATTCAAATAAGACTGAAACAAAAAAAACACAAAACCTAAACATATTCCGTCTGAAAGTAGCTATGATAGAGAGATCTAAAAACTGAGATGCAAATGCTTCTACGCAGCGGAATTCAAAAGACTCCAAATTTACTTTTACGTACAGAAAAACAAACTTAAATTGAAAACCTAAACCACTTTAAAAAAAATGTACTTGTTTCATCATCAATTCAAAAAAGATCTGGAAAGACAAAACCTAAACTTCTTCCCCTTACGGATGGATCCAGTAGAGAGCTCTGACACAAACAGACAAATAAAACCTAAACTATTTCAAATTTTCTGGGTTATTTTCATCAATTCAAATTAAACTCCTAACAGAAAATAAAAGCTATTTTCTTCTCCCTCAAGATGAATAAAGTAGAGAGATCCAACAAGTTGGACACGTCTACTTCTACACAGTGGAATTTGGAAAAATTCAAACAGGGAGAACTACACTTAAGCCAAAAAAGTTAATCTAAAACTCAAATAGAAGAAAAAAACCTAAACCATTTCAATTTTTCTATGTGGTTTTCATCAATTTAAATAAAAATAAAACATAATATTCTGCTCCCTAAAGATGGATTGGTTATGGACATCAGACATGTCAGACACAAATACTTCTACACAGTCGAATCCAAAAGAATCCACAATTACTTACACAGGATAGAAAAACTATCCTTAAATAAAAAAAACTAAATTATTTCAAGTTTTCTGTCTGTTATCTTCCTCAATTCCAATAAAGTTGAACAGAAAATAAAATTTAAAATATCTCAATTTTTTATTTTCGGCAATTCAAATAAAACCAAAATATTATATATTTCTTTCTTGTTCTTCTCGTTAATTCAAATAAAATTCAAAGAAGAAAAAATGCCAGTTAAACTATTTCAAAATACTCAGAAAACCAAAACCTAAATTATTTCAATAATTTCTGTTGTTTGTATTCGTTGATTCAGAGGAATTGAAAGAAAATGCATCAAAAGAGCAGACAACGAACCGTGTTGTGCATCTTGTTGTCAATTTCCATTGCAGGCCAGAGATTTTCAAAAACTTTTGGGCTTCTATACACAGACCCCAATGCAAGATGATGCCTGACAACTTCTCCAGCATCAAAGGACATCGTCCCCATGTAAAGCAACATTCCTGATATATAAATCAGCGGTGCAAACAAAAATAGTCCGTGACACTTCAGAACCACAGAGAGCAAAAGCCACTCGAATTTCTGCATAAGCGTCCGGCAGGCAGGGATGGACCGACACCTCCCTGCATGCGGCTGCTCTTGTTTCTGCCATGCCTATTGTCAATGTGCTAAAAAGTACTAATTCATTATAAGGGAATCCGTCTGCCCTTAAGAAATATGATATCCTGCAATGTATTTAAGAACAACTTTGCTCGGTGTTAGAGTTGGTACAACAGTGGAAAAGGTGGACAAATCGAAATATCTTCACATTTATTGCAAAGATTGCAATCTGATCGATCACGAGTGAAATAGATTGATCTTCATATTTCATTTACTAATTATCCAATCTGCTTATGTTTATCGATGGACTGTATACTGATTGCAGAAGACTGAAAAGTGAAAACCAATGTAAAAAAGATAGTATACTAGTGTTCCACGGGGTTTCGGGGACGGGGGGGGGGGACGATGGGGACGCGGGGACAGGGGGTCTAAGTTTGGGGGCGGCGGGGACGGCAAGGGGGACGGCGGCTGGCAGGGTGCTGAAATACATATAGTACTTGAAAAAATAGTTATAAAAAGATGTATAAGTATAAGAATTATAGATCTTGGAGACAACTAGGAGTCCCCTAGGCGTCTTGAGGACACCCTAGCATCCTTGAAGTCCCTAGTGGCGTCTTGGAGATAGCGACACTGGTGGTGGGATGGTGGCGCTGGTGGTGGGTTGGTAGGGGGACGTCCCCCCCAAGTCCCCAAGTCTCCGAGACGTCCCCCTCTAGGAAACGCGGGTTTTTTTGGGGGGGACGCACCCCCGTGGAACACTATAGTATACCAATGGAAGGGAGCTGTATACTGACAGAAGGGAGCTGTATATCGCCGTGAGACAGATTTCATGCTGAAACCTCACACTATATAGCCTATCAGCTAATTATGTTCTTTCTATACCCTTTGTTGTATAATAATTGAATATAAATATACTTTCATAATTTGAATGTAGTTATATATGTATATCTTAAAAATTTGACCTATCCGTGTATCTGTATGGGATACCATACCTATATCCAATAGTGTATCCATTTCTATGGAACTCCTTGCAGCTGTTTGTTTATTTTGGAAAGTCTTAAAGAGCTTAAGGCTTCCAAAGTCCATATTTAAGAAATTCTTTCTGGAAAAGGCGTCTAATACATGTAATAACTCATCTCAATCTCTTGGATCATGCTACAATACATTGTCAGGATGTAGATTTTTTGGAGGATTGTGGATTAAATTCTCTTTACATGAATAGCTCTTTGAAGTATAATAATACAATATTACAAATTCAAATGTGACTGATAGTAAAAATATAATATAAACATTAAGTCCTGCATGAAAAGGCATCATAAATCCATATGATAAATTAGGATCCAGTCACCCCAACTTTTGTCCAAGTAGAAAGTACATGGCATACAAACTGGTTGCTAATTGCTTCTCACTTATGGTGGAATCAACTTCTTCACAATTTTTCCATGATTAACTTGATCAATTTGTGAAAATGGTCCATAACAAAAACAGAATCCCACCAAAGACAGGTGATGCATAATTTGCAAAGCACATAATCAATCTTAACTGTAATTCTATGCCATTTGAGTAAAGAGCATTCTGAACAATATTGTTCTTCTATATTTTTGCATACTTGCAATCAAACCATATCTTTTGAGACGACAAATCCATCTTATTTTAGATGCATTTATCTAGAAACAACTGTGTTCTATTCACCTTTCTTTACCAGATTGTGCATAGAACACATTGTTTCCACATATAAATCTGTCTTATCTGACCATATCCTTCCGGTTTAACAAATAATGTTGCATTTTTGCAATCAAAGCATATCTTCTAAGTTACCGATTCGTTTTTGGATTCGGGTACGGGTACACGAATCCGGTACGAGATTCGGCAAAAAAAAAAATTTGGATTTGGGTACGGCTTGGGTACGGCAATACAAAAAACATATAAAAATCAGAAATATATACATATTTGCAGTAGTAATTAAGTTCAGAATACACCACCATATTAATAGTCTAATAACATAGCAAAAATACATCACCACTTTCATAGTCACTAAGTCAAATATTAAAATATTAGTGATTACTCGATTGTCATGATATAAAATTATAAATTAAAGTTCAAACATAAAATGTCAAACGTTTACAATCAGCCATTATTGATCATTGATCAATCTGAATCATATGGGTCATCACTATCAAACAAACTAGCATTATTAGATGCTACATTTTGCGTAGAACCACAAATAGCATTCGTGGCACTCGCACAAGCACTGCCACTAGCAGTAGCAGTAGCACCGACACTACCACTCTCACGATCAGTAGCTGCTTCAGGCTCATACTCATCATCAATATCAAGTGCAGCTAAGTGACTTGTGGAAGCATCCAAGTCAAGCTGCTCTGGCTCAATATCCCACCTCCTTGTGTCTCCTTCTTTGTAGGAAGTTTGCTTGTGTGTAAGGAGGCGCAAGTTTGAATGCACATACACCAAGTCCTCTGCCTTTTTTGAATGCAGCCTATTGCGTTTTATTGAGTGGATGAAGGAGTATGTGCTCCAATTCCTCTCTGATGAAGATGAACTAGCAACCTATTAAGAGTCAAGACCAAATTAAATAGTTAAGAGTTACAAAATTTAACTAAACAAAATTATTAATTAATATAAAATTATAAATTAAAATTAAAATTACAAACTATAAAACTTACTTGGGATAAGATTTTTATTGCAATTGGTTGGATGTGCATGTATTCTTGCGCATGGAAATACCACCAACTATGACCATCTACCCTATACTTGTCTCGAAGAGCATCAAGATTCTGAGCAACACTACCGGAGCATGCAAAAGCCATGAACTTAGCCCTCACTCGATCACGTTGGTCACGATCAGTGAAGAGTCTCCGAATTGCTGCCTTGTAACCTTGAGCCACTTCAACATCCCTATATGGAGCAACTCTTGATGTAACAGAAAGAAGCTCAGGACTATAATATTTGGGACTCAATGCAAAAGCAAGAAGATGCAATGGAGTGGTCATTTTGTTCCATCTATCAACCATGATTTCCTGTAGCTCTTTGAAGAACTTTTCATCAGGATCTTCCTCTTTTGCATTGATGATGGTTTTCATCTTCTCAATCATTGAGTCGATACCATCATATACTTCTCCCAAACAAGGTCTATCCATGTCTGTGTAACGGATCATGCTCAGTATAGGCTCAGTGAAACTGACCAGGTACTCAACACAATCCCACCAACAATCATCTAGTATCCTTTGCCTGATCCTATTTGCCCTTTCACTGCTAGATTGCTTCCATATGGCCCAATTAGGGCTGATTACCATGGCACAAAGTGCCTCACGAACCTTTATAAGTCGTCTCAACACAATTGTGTTGGAGGCAAAACGGGTCTCTGCAACCTGTTTGGAAATCAAAATTAAAATTAAAATGTAATTTAAATTTACAAAATCAAAATTTAAAATTAAAAGAAAACTAAAAATTTAAGAATATTGAGAATTTCAATTAACTTACCTTCAACAATTCCAATTTTGAGAATTGTCTAAATATTCCTTGTGTCATATGGTGGTTGGTGACAAACATTTGGATGTCTTCGCCCTCAGCATACACCTGTTTGATCCACTCAATTTTGGATCCAATTTTTTTTAGCATTAGATTGAGGGAGTGGACAGCACAAGGTGTCCAAAAAATGTGTGGATACTTCTCCTCAATCAATAACCCAGCAGCCCTACAATTTTTGGCATTGTCGGTTATAACTTGCACAACATTTTGATGGCTCACTTCTTCAATGGCTTGGCAAAGGATGTTAGCAATAAATGGACCATCTTTCACCTGTCCCTCACAATCCACTGCTCTCAAAAACATTGCCCCTTTAGGGGACACGGCAATAACATTGATCAATGGGCAATTTTTTGCATCTTTCCATCCATCAGAAACGATGGTCACCCCTGTTTCAATCCATGAATCCCTTATGGGCTTCAAAGAGTCTGCTACATGTTTCACCTCTTTCTCCAATAAGGTGCAACGCACCTTCTCAAAACCTAGGCCCTTATACCCCTTTGGAGCCTCATTAATAGATTTCACCATTTTTTGCCAATATGGTGAACGAACAACGTTGAATGCCAATCCATTGGCATAGACACATCTTGCTATGTCTTGATCAGCAATCTCTCTTGCCTCATTCTGAAATGAAACTTCCAACGGTCCCTTAGATCTTTTATTTGATGAGGGCACGGTTTGCTCTTGAGGGATGTTCATAAATGGATGGCTTTCTGTAGGTGGAATATAAGTAGGTGGTGTAGGGGGTTTCATGGATTGAGATCCTTTCTTCAAAGGATGGTTTTTTTTAACACTAGTAGCTTTTTGATCTGCTTTTTCTTGCTCAGCAATATATTTCAACACTATGTCATCTGCAAGGCCTTTGCCATCACCTTCTGGAGGTCCCGGACAAGGTTTGATGCCAATATCAGGGATACTACACAAGTGGGCTTTCACTCAACTGTATGAGCTCGTGTATTGAACTTTGCAATGACCACAAATCCAAACAAATACTCCACCACCTGGACATTGTTGAACCATTTCTACATATTTCCAAAGGGGAGAGGTTGCACTTATTTTGAAACGAGATTGGCCTGAATTAGAAGCAGATGCCATTGTAATACCTAAGGGCCAGGGCACAATAGATTGAAATAATTTTGGTATTGAAATTTGAAACTAAAAAACTTAAAAGAATGAGAACAATCAACAAAAGTAATAGTAATACAATAAAAACAAAACAAAATAGTTCATTTGTTAAACAGAAACTTAAAAAAAATGTAAAAAAAAATCAAAAAATTTCAAAGAAACCTACCTTTTTTGAACAAATCTTGCTCTACAGTCTTCTTGAATCTTGGCAAACACTTGCAAGTGCTTAGGAATAGCACAGCAATCAACCTTGAACAACCAACGATCAGCCTTCAACTCTGTTCGAGCTTGTGCAAGCAAGAGAGCAAGTTCAGCAATGGAGGCAAAAAAACTCGTTTTTCTTTCACAAATTGTTAAAATGAAATTGTTTTTACCTATTTAGTGTGTTTGGAGGTCGAAATTAGGGTTGCAATGAATATTTTAATGTTTAGAAGTCAACATAAGGTCAAACAAATAATAAAAAATGATTAAAAAAAGAAGTTTTTTTTCGGACTGGGCTTTTTGACGCGAAAAACGTCGCGGATTCGGCTCGGATTCGTCACACCGAATCCTGGAAGAATCCACAGTGCCATGAAGAATCCGATACGTATCCGCAGGCAAAAAATCGTATCCTGGACGAATCCGTACCCGAATCCCGTACCCGAATCGTATCTGGAGGCTAACTATGGCGAATCGGTAACTTAGCATATCTTCTGAGATAACAAATCCATCTTATTTTGGGTGAATTTATCTAGAAACAACTGTGTTTTATTCACTTTTCTTTACCACATTGTGGATAGAAAACATTGTTTCCACACAAATGTCTAAAAAATAGAACCAGCGAATATAACTCCATCTTATTTGACCATACCCTTCCAGTTTAACAAATAATGTTGAACAGTTGTACCATATGGAATATATGAGGGATGAAATAATTCAAGTATAAGCGTTGTGAATTCCAACCAAAAAAGGGACTTATATCGAGCTTATTTGTTTGCATGCAGGGAGATTAAACTAGAGCCTCTGAGGATAAAACGAACATAAATTACTGGCATGTCAAATGCAGCAAGCATCATGAATAGTGAAAATCACAGTGGCAATAACAAACCATTTCTGAATTATATAGGCTGAAGTATGAAACTAACCTGGGCTTATTAATGAAAGAAATAAAGTTATTTTATCAAATTGATGCATCTACAGTAGTAGTTTCAGACAGAGCAATATTAATCATCTAGAGAGTAAGAGATGGACCTAAGCCAAGTTAACTAAGTCATTGTTGCAATGGATTTGCAAAAACAAGAAGAATATTGCAGATTAGAAATTATACTATTAGCTGCAAGCAGTGATAACGTACAAATATGTGAAAAGAAGAATCTGAGATTGACTTAGAAACCCATGATTATCTAGATTAAAGTTAATACCACAACTTAAGAAAATAGACTGGTGTGAATATCATGCTAATTGTTAAAGTTCAAGATGTGCAGAATAAATGAATTGTCAACTTACTCTGTAAATGGATATCTTACTTGCGAATTGAAATGTAAACTGTAGATGAAGCTAAACAGATTTAATGCCTAGTGCGTTTGATTTAATACATACGTAGAGAAATATGACTTGCAATTCAACTATATGAAAGAGAATTGATACAGACCCTAGGGTGGCCCAACTGAAATGGCAACCAATCCTAGTAGTCTTGAACAAATATTCAATCCTACAGCTTAAATAGTCAACAAATACAAGGTAAAACCAACCATAATATCATTATCTACACAACACAAACAGATTGGCTTAGTTTTTGCAAATTTACTTAAAATAAGGTGCTTTAAACATCATGCACGTTCACAAACACTACTACTGAACCCTTATACTCAAGGGCAGTTGTTTGCATATACTCACAGAGATAAATTGAGGCAGCTTTGAATAACACTCTGCTCTACATATCCTTTGACTGAATAAATATGAAACTCATAAACTTTTATCTCTGATGCGATCAATACAGAAAGGAGGAGATCGAAACCCTTGTTTTCAACGCAAAATCTATGCTTTCAAATCCTGTATTTTGTCTTCCTGTTGATGCTTTCTCTTCCAGCGCAGTCCCTTGTTATTCTCCTCTTTGAATATGGTAGGTATTTCCTTCACCCTACTATAGACCCAAGCGAAAAGGATTTCTTTTTTGTCCCTTTCACAGTGTCCTGGCTGGCTGCTCTCTCCAACAAATGATTTTACTTCTTCTTTGGTGCTGCCCAGCTGCCTGCATGTGCTGACAAAACTTGAAAGCTTCTTCCAAATAGGATTTTATTACTCCCACTTTCTGTTTTTCCCTCCATTAACAACAGATGCGCTCATCGTTAATTGTCGGTGCTGTCTCTCACCAAAATGCAGTGAAAACCTGCATGAGATAGTCATACATGATATTACTCTGGCAGTTTACAAATAAAACTTAGGGACATTAGGGTTTTGAATATATCCGGAGCATCTAAATAAGATTACAACCTCAAGGCAAATATTAGTGCAGAGGTGAAACTGTATTATTTTTTAATCGGGAAGGTAAAGATCGTTGAGACATTATCTTGGCCTAGATGAGTTCCAGAACCCTTTGAAGACGAATCCAACCCTTGAAGAAATAAAAAACTAGGGTAATTTTACTTTGAAACTCCCGTCACTGCTCTAAAATGTTTGCTTTAGGAGATTGTATAATCGTTGGACTGGACGTAGTACAGTATTGACCAAATCTTTTAAGGAATTCTTGCTCACTTAGTCTAAAAAATCTAACCAGACTAGGTAGACCCTTGGCGTGGGGACTTGTACTCAGAGATTTAAAGACTTCATAGCGGGGTTTGAGCCTTTTCTCTACGCTTAAATTCAAAATCGAGGGATACAAAGCAACAATCTTGGGCTCAAGACCAGCAGTGCGTATCAAGAAATTAAAGCTTCCCGTTGTTTTCTCGGTTGAGTTACGGAGAACATCAGGATGTCTCTTAAGAATTAGACCGATTTCCTCCTCTGGCAGACCAAGACTCGCCAAATGTTTAGTTTTCTTTACCAGGGTTTCAAAACTAAGGCGTGCAACCACATCGAGGGCTCGCACAAATGTTGGGGAATCTTCAGGAATGCCTATACTATTCTTCAAGTACTCCACTTTAGGTATCACCTGCTTCTCGAAATCAGTCGTCAAAAGCCAAGGCACCCTTCTAAGAACCTTGCACAGATGGACCTTTGAGATGAATAGGGTTTCAAGCTGGAGGAATCTAGGGGCCAGACAGTTTGGTAAGCTCAACTCAAGCAATCTGGGTCTGTGAAATATGATATGCACTATGTCTTGCGAAGCCAAGCCCATTTTTTTCAGGAACTCCACCTTGGGTTTCAACTGCATATCCGCTTTGATTTTAAGAATACCTGGGGCTTTAAGAATGGTACTCTTAAGCTTGTTTTCAGTGAGTCCATAATCTTTCAGGAGATGAATGGCTTCTCTAGCGTTTTGGTCAGATTTTCTCCTCGACAGCTCAGGTTTTAATCTCATGACAGTTGTCACTTGAGAAGAAGAAAACCCACATTCTTTTGTTAAGAAATCGGAAATGACATTGAGGGGAGGTGTGAAATGAGATGATGACGATGAAGACAGTGCTGAGGATGGAGGGAGTGTGGATGATGGAAAATGCAGTTTAATCGTTAGAGGGAGACATGACGAACATCTCTCCGAGCGAACTATGCGTCTCCAAAACAATACAAATGACATTTTATTCAATGGAAGATCTGAACAGACGAAAATGAGATGTTGTGAAGATAATTTAATCGAGGGTTTCTTCATCTAGGATTAGGGTTTACTAGCAAACACATCAATATAGATGATAACAACTTTTAAAAACATTTTCTTCTCCATATCTCATCACGGAGCCTCTAACTCCTAGACAAAATGCACCTATGTACATACAAAAACACATAAAGCATACATAACATGATGGCATGGTATAGTGTGGGGCCCAACGGGGAAGTCGTCGGAGGCAAGCAGAAGGAAACGAAGATAAACTGCACGGAGGACGAATGTTTGTGAGTTGGTTGCATTTTGCACGGAGGACACAGAGGGACGTTTGGGAAGTTTGAAAAAAGAAGCGGGAGTTTTTGAACTCCACTTTGCCGCGCATCAGCTGCCACCATCTCTGGTATCACCGTGTTCTTCTGTGGATGAAGGGAGGAGTCTATTTGAGCCTGCAGAGAGTGGGGTTATTACTGGATTCACGAGGCTGCTGCCATTGCCAAGTGAAGGTGGAAGGAAAGTCTCCTGTCTATCTCACAATGTCTGAGTTTGTTCAAGGAATCCGCTACCTCACCGTAGTGAAGGGCACGTCTTTGTTCATTGCCCAGCTTGATTTGACGTTAACTGAAATGTAAGAAACAGGTCTGAAATTTGGTCTCCAATTCCTTTAATTCATCTTGGCATGGCCGACATACCAGTTACATTTGCAAATGTGGTGCTTCTGAGGAAGCTCTCAAGCTAATTCTCTTTCCATGTGCTGGATCATCATGTCATCTAATATACATATCGTCCCATTCTCATTTTAATAC
>VDFB02119437.1:0-14871 GCA_007258455.2 Sequoia sempervirens | reverse complement strand
GAACTCGGCTATGTTCTGACAAGATTTCTGAAATCTAAAAATAGCCTGCTAGAGTTAAAAATAGCCTTTCGAAGAATTATTTTCAGCTAAAAATCCGAGATATGGGTTTTGTCCAGAAAAGGATTCTAAGACAACCCAGAAGGTCAGATTTTGCGAAAATTCAACTTCTACTCGATTGTACAAAGATTTTCACTTGAGAAAATTAGCAATTCGAGAACGAATGTTCTGAAGCTAAAATTCGTGAAAAATCAAGCGCACAAATTCAACTCGAGGAAATTATACGGAAATGATCCAGATACTGAGACTTGCCAAATTCGCCAATTTCAGGAACATGCACAATGTATAATATGAGAAATCTGAGATTTAAAGGATGCAAAAGACGTTTTTTGATGTCTTCTTCTGTGAAAATCGCCCAAGATTTCTTTGAATAGCTGATATTTGTGAACTTGAATCTGCAAAAAGATATGTTAAATGAAATCGCCCCTGTGAATTGATGAAGATTCTGCCTCTGAACTGGAAGAATTCGCTTTGGAATTGAAAACCACGAATTGCTCCTCTTTGAAGTTTGCGCCTTTTAAATATGAAGAAATTCGATTTTCTCTGAAGAAAATACGAATTTGAATTTGATTTTGAGGTTTCGCCTTTTGATATGATATGAAATTCGCCTTTGAAACCTCTGAAGGATTTGCGAATTTGATTGAAATTTGAGACGCCTTAAAGGAATTAAGGATTTGCGAATTGTTTTGAAATATGCGCCTCTTTCTCCTTCTGAAGAAATACGAACTTGCTTTGAATTTGCTTTGAATTTATAAAATTCGATTTCTTTTGAAGGAAATGAATTTGCCTTAGGAAAATACGAATTCACTCAAGATTAATTTGCTCTTGAGAAAAATCGAATTCTCTTTGAAAGCTTTGTGAAGAATAATGAAGATGGCGCCATATATAAATAATAATAAATTCGCACCACTTAACAACTGCAAGAATTCATAAACCCTAACCAGAATAGAAAGCCTCTGATTGGTTGCCTTTCAGTTCGACTGCCACTGTCTGAAGTTCAAATTTTGAAAATAATAATAAAATAATTATTATCATGTAATGGCGCCAAAAATAGAAACACCATCTAAAAATAGACATATTCTGAACTTCAGTTGACAAATTGGTTGAAGCTCTGAGATTCATCGTCATGCTTCAACGACTTCGAAAAGTCATCACATGAGCAAATTGGCGTCCATTTGCTCAAGATACTTCATTTTTAATTAAATCCCTACTTCTTTATAGCCGACAAAGACTGGCCGCTGACCGGCCAACTTTGACATCAAGCCTGATGACCCGTGATGCCGATCGATTCGAGATAATCAACTGAAAGTTTCCATCAACAAGGAAGAAATGTCTCACAGACACAACTGCAAAAATCCATCGCTTTTAACCCCTTGGAAAAATTAGGGCGACTTGATTAAATTGCTTTTACTGGTTCCAGATTTAGCTATTTCCTAAACCGCCATCCGATGCTTCAAACGCTCACCACTTTGAACGGTGAACCCCGGCCATACGGAGACGGCTTCACAAGATGATCGGGAGATATTCTGCATCCAATGACTGCTCACATGACAGCTAAAAGCTGTGTTAAGGGCCTCAAAAAGAAAAGCGCCCCTGGCTCAAGGTTGCACTTTGGACATTTCAACGAAAAATCAAACGTCGTCAAAACACCCTACTTTGACAGCTGATATCTGGAGCTGGGATGACCTGATTCAGGCGTTATCTGTTTTAACGGACAGCCAGGAGGGCTCTTAAGAGAAGTCACTGGAGGTGTCGAGGCAAGAAAACTGCTTCTAAGACCTCAAATTCTCCAGTGCGTATTTTTAATACGTTTACCGCTCCCAGACTTAACCATTTTCTGAACGTTTTCGGACATCTTTACCTTGTAATATGACACCAAAGACCTCGCACGCACGAGCGACTGCCAAATGCTGAAGGCTGACGGCTATGCTCGCTGGAAAGATAAATTGATTACGCTCAATAGTCGTGAAGACTTCGAACGCGAACGGGCTCATCCGGACGTACCTGGCGGCTAGGCTTCAAAGACCATGAAACACACCAAACCACGTTGGTTCACTCTAAAAATACGTTAAGCTTAGTAGAATCTCCTACCCACCACCGCGAACGCCGGATCGACAAGCCGAATGATGCGTCATGGAGCTAGCTAGTATACTACCGATAAGTTGTGAAGACTCTCGGCCCTCGCACCGGCATCCTCGAGGGTCCTTAGGCCACCGGCTTGTACTTTAATCGGGCATAAACGGAGAGTCAAAACATGAAACCCCATTTTGTTGTTCTTCTGACGCTCAGCCGCCTCGAATCCTCGAGAGCTCTGATGACTCATGGCTGATATTCCCGCCTTTATAAGCAGACGAATGCGGAATGAACACCGCCTTCGCATCAAATCGATAAGATTTACTCCCTCGGCTTTGAAATACGCCAAAGCAGAGGTAAGGCCGCTTTTGCCCGAATGAGCAAAATTTCCATCTCCTAAAAATTTAGATTTTACCGCCGCCGTTGTCGAGCTGTGAGTCTCGGAACGCTGCTGGATATTCACTGGATAGCCAGGCTGATTCTGAAGAGATTGACTGTATGCTTGAGCACTTCAGACAAGATCTTGACCTCCAAAAAACTGGGCGCCCCTGAGCTATACTTGCACTTTGAAGCTTTTCCTCTGAAAAATCTTCATGATTTGATCACTGAAAACTCTATCTCGATCATTGAAATGACCGTCTGCAATATGAAATGCCGTCGTGGGATGCTCCTCCATCGTGAAAATCTTCATTTTGAGTCTCTGCTTCAGGTTCTGTTCAATATAACTGACTTTGACTGACAAATATTGACAAAAACTCCATGCTTGACATTGCCCAAAAAATGGTATTTTACAACATTTTAGCGAGGTTTAGACTTTAAAATGCAAAATGCCTTAATGAAGCAAAAAATTTGGTTTGGGTACAACAAAGGTGACGATCGGGACACAACAGTTTTTGCTAAATTTTGTCGTCATCCCATCACAGAGGAAAGCGTACGATGCACTACTTGGGAGAGGATGGTTGATAGTCGCGAAGGAAAATCATAATTGGAAGAGGAACACACTCTCAATCGAGAACAATAGGCGGAAGTATGTCATCAACTTGAAGAACCAGGGCGTGAGCAAAGAATTGGCTTCCTCCGGATCTGAATCGGATGGAGGTGGTTTAGATGTGGACGAAGGAAGGAAAGCTATGGAACCGAACATCGAAGGCGTACTTGAACTCGAGAGTTGTTCGGAGGACGAGACAAACTCGCTAAACGGCTTATTTCATTAGCAAATGGAAGACTATGAAGTGTTCCACCGAGAGTGTAACATGCTACAAATTGGGGAAATCAAGGAAGAAGAGAAACAAGGAACGCCCAGCCAGACACTTCCGACCGAGTATGAAGAGTACAAAGAGAAAGTATTGGATGATACACCAGCCGACAAGTTGGAATATGACAAAGTACGAGGTAGTGAAAGAAAGTCAGAAGAAAGGAAGAGAGAGGAGAAAGAAAATGAAAAGGAGATAGAGGAAAATAAAAAGGAGCAAAGTGGAGATAATGAAAAAATGGAGCAAAATAAAAAGAAAGAATTAAAAAAATTTAAAATTGAGGAGAGAAAAACAATACAAAAAGGGAGGAATAAAAGAATTAGAAAGGCGGAAGTCTTAAATGAAGTCGAAAAAATCAAAGGAAGTGAAAAAATTAAAAAATTAAAAGTGACCAAGGGAAGGAAATTTAAAGTAAAGAATAATAAAATATTAAAATGGAGGAAGGGCGTACGACCTAAACCTATTGAGGATGCTCCATATAAGTCAATAAGTGCACCATCAGTCAGTACTCAAAACACATCAAAGAGGAATCGACAAAAGCAGAAGGGAACAAGTCTGAAAGCCATACGAGTGAAGGTGGAAGCCGTATGCAGTAAGAGGAAGAAGTTTGTACACTGGGCACAAAGAGAGGCCATACGGTGGATAGGAAGGGCATACGTCTTGAAGGACATACCACAAAGTTCCGTACGTATTTGCCACTTGAAGAAATTTGTACGATCTAGAGAGAGGAAGTTTGTACGACTACAGTTGAAGAAACCCGTACGGTTACATTTGAAGGAATCCGTATGCTTGCAACAGGCCGTACGCACACAGACAAAGCAAGAGGCCGTACGCACAAGGAAGCAGGTCGTACGGTGTGGGGAAAGACAAGTCGTATGCATAAGGAAGAGAGTCGTAAGCACAAGGGAGAAGGCTGTACGATCTAAGGAAGACCGTGTTTGTAAAAGGTAGACCATACCAAGCATCGACCTGGAGAAAGTAAAGTCTTAAGAAAAACAATGCAAAATCTGTATTTTTCAGCTTCATCAGCACTATTCGGAACCTGTGGAAAAATCATGAAAATAAGGCGTGCAATGCAGTTTTGAGTGGTTTCAGAAGTGTTAAATTGGTCTTGGCGCTGCCCCCAGACCTCGCGAGGGGTGCTGCCCCTCGACCCCGCTGGGGGCGCTGCCCCTAGACCCCCGCAAGGGGCGCTGCAGAATAAAAGAGGTACGAATTTCATGAAAAACTCTTGTAAATTAGTATAGTTGCATTTTTTCACCTAATGTTAAAAACTTTATATGATTTTTAAAACATTTTTATAAACAAAAAAGTGTCAATTACCTAATTTCGCCCTTAAGTGATAAAATTGTGACAATATTGTGCGCCCCCAAACCCTACAAGGGGTGCTGCCCCTTGACCCCACTGGGCCATTGCCCCAAAACCTCCATGAAAAGGGCTGCCCCTAAACCCTTGTGAGGGGCACTAACCCTCAACCCCATTGGGGTCACCACTCCCAAATCCCCACTAGTTATTGGGACCACTTGTCACATAAGAAATTCCATTGATCAAAACATGTGTGGAGCATACTAAGAATATTTGTAAATACATGTACAATCATACTTGGGTCTTCAATCTAATGAGGAGATTCACAAACAAGAAGGAATTGGCTCATCCTAAAATAACCATCTTTGTAACAAATTTTATAATGTAGCAATTTGTGCATTGATCAAAGGTCGCAGGCATATGTGTTTTAGTCAGAAATGGTCTACATCATCATATGCTAAGACCAGTGTCGAGGTATACGTGGTTGATTGGACTTTTGATGAGCACTTTGGTTGCTGGCCAAAGAGATCATAGAGGTAAATTTCTCTTATATTTTTGTCCACATTTATATTTCATTTGCTTACTTTTGTTCACATTTATGTTAATATTTCACACTAATTGTAGTCCACATAAAATTTAATTGTTCTCCTTTGAGTTGCTAATGGGGTGAAGGTAACAATGGGCTACATATACAAGGGCATGGATATGGAAAAGGAGGACATTAGATCCATTTATGCTAGGGTTGAGGACAAGTATCATCCCATTTGGGGCAGCATTCATCAATGATGTCACCTTCAATTTCAATAAATATTACATGCAGCTACCTATTTTCTCAATCTGGCATTTTCCAATTCTGCCAATATTTAAAGGCCAATGAGGAGGGCCTAAGTGTTCTCTTCACAGTCATTGAGCAGATGACACCTAATCCTCAAATTGGAGTGTAAATAATCACTAAGATTGAGATCTTCAAACTAGCACAAAGAGACCACTTCGCACAAGAGATATGCAAGGCAACTTGGATGACTTTTGCAGCCAGGTAAAAATAAGTTAAGGGCATAATTTAAATATATATATATTCATGTTAATTATGAGACTCAAAGTTAAACAATTAAATAGTTTTTTTCTTCTTATTGCAGATGCATGGTGGGAAAGGTGTCATTCTATGTGTAGCATCGTAAATTGTCACCCCTGACAATTTCACACTACATGGACACCCTATTTTGCCTACAACATTAATTATATTGATAATTTATACGTTTCAAGGCCAGATTGATAAAACATATTAAAACCCTTGACATATTGACAAATTTAGGTAAAAAGCACCTAGTTTAGGGTGTGGGTGCCCTTGACCTTAAAGGTGACCTATTTCTAATTTGATGTTTTGGTGTCAGTCTTTAGAGATTTAAAAAGATACCAAGTTGGCCTATAATCAAAAATATCAATCGGGATGCATATATAAACAAGTCGGCCTATAATCAAAAATATCAATGGGGATGCATATATAAACAAGTTTCATTCTCATTTGAACATTAGAAAAAACAAGGAAATTATGAAGAAGAAGCTATTATGATGCACTTATTGTGAAGATGTATTGAGTTATCCTTTGCATGCTAGCTACAATGATCTATTGTGTTTTGTGGACTAACCTCTTGCAAGTCTTCAAGCAATTCAACCATCCATCAATCAACTTTTGTGGCAACTTATAGTGTGGACATCACTTGGACAAGAGATTTAATACCAAGGTCACATTACCATTTATCATTTGATTTCAATCAATTATTGTTATTTGGCCTCTGCTCGACCTAGGGTAAGCCCTCTTGATCATCATCATTTGCTATACGTGGAGGTGGGAAAACCAAAACGGGGTTTGACTTAGGCATGCCTCTATACAGCACAAACTTTCCCCCTCTTTTCATGTGTGCAGGTCAAATTTGAAGGTTTCATCAACAAGCAACTCCAGGAAACATAGAGCAAATTGTAATAAATCATCAAAGTTCCGAAGATCCCGAAAAAGTTGACTCTCTAGTCTAAGGCGCCCACACCCCTGTCCCTGCAATTTAAGCTCAACTTTCAATCACAAGTTCCTCTTTGTCATCATTTTACAAATCTCAGTTTGTTCCATCAATTTCCATTTTCATTTGTGCAATAAATTACATTTTCAGATCTAGGGTTTATGTTGATTAATCTTATTAAAACACACATTAAAATTCTCCTTTGTGCAACTCAAAAGGACCAAACATTAGGAGATTGGCTCTCCATTGTGGCAGCAAGCCAATCATCAACCCTAGTTGTTTTGTGTTTGAATGTGAAATCAAAGAAAAAGAAGTTGATCCTAGTTATCTACTTGTTGGATCTAGGATCCCTTTTTCCACTTTACACTATGGTTTCAAATCTTCAAAGGATTGCAACTCATGTCTTGAGCTAACAATGCAACACTTCAAGATGCAAGCACAATTGGAGTATGATTCAACACAAGCACTTCAAGAAGTGCAATAGGTTGGTAGTATAAAAGTTGAATGATCTTGTTTATGTTCATTACAACCTTCACCTCCATTACAAACAAATCTTGAATGTTGATTTATCTCCCATCAATCTAGAAGAGGTTGATCAATGGTGAGATTGGAACACCAAGGTTAAAGATCCCATCTTCAACAATTAGGACCTTGCATGGGTTGATCAAGTGGATCAAGAGGCATAAGCAATAGCCATGGCAAAGGAGGATAGAGCATTAAAAGACCCCCTTAGATGTTGTTGTTGAGACACAAGAAAATATCATGGCTGCATTATCATCAAGGGCCTATCTTAGATGCCAACACAAGACTTGTTGTGATGTTGGGACAAGTGATATAGGCTCCTCTAAGCCATAGACTTGACCTATCTTAGACACCAACACAAGACTTGTTGTGATGTTGGGACAAGTGAAGTAGGCTCCTCTAAGCCATAGACTTACAATTTTAGCTTTGATATTTGTTTTGATGCCATGCATTTCTTAATCCATGATTTTCACATGTGTTTGACAAAAATTATAATTTTTATATTTAACAATGTTGTTTCCCTTAGCTGAAATCTGATTTTATACTCAAATGATCAATGTACACTTGTCAATGTGATCAAAGTAGCTTCTATTAGATAAGTTTATTTATTAGAGTGTGCATGAAACATTTTTAAATCCTTGTACCTCCATGGAGCGCGTGGGCGGGAAGAGGAGCGGAGCAAGAGGTCTGAATTCCTCTGATGGCAATGGTGATGGAGGGACAGATTCGGATGAGGACGATGCAGATTTCTGGCCATCTGGGATAGTGCGGGCTTCTTTGTCTTCAGTGGTTGCTGGGGGTCGGTTGTGCTTGGTCAGCTTTGGGGCTGTTCCTTTTTTGTGGCCATCTAATGCTTTTTCTAGGCGGTGGGTGGGCGCGGCTGAGGCTTGGCCTTTCGTTTGGTGTTGTTTCCTTCTCCCTGTTGGAGCAAAAGCTTTCGTTGCTGGGTATGCGGCACTTTCCTGTGTGGATTCTCCTGTTCGGGACTCGATTGGGTGTCTTGGCGTCTGTTGTCCTGTGGCCTTTGGTTTCTCAGCGATGCTTTGCCAATGGAGGCTAGTGTGGCTTCTGATTTCGAAGTTGGAGAGCAGGAGCAGCAAGTGTGGTTTTTTGAATTCGGCAAAAGGCATGGAGGATGGAGACTCCGAAGTGGATTATGGTGTTGAATGGCTGGCACTCAAGCTTGAGGCATCCTTTTTCTATGGAGCTCAATGCTTTGGACGGGTTTGTGGTTGCCACAGTCATCTTTCTCTTGGAGCCTTTTGCTTTCTTATGGCTTTGCGATGGTTGCTCTGGCGGGAAGAGTTGCAATGGTGGTTTGTTTTCTTTTGGAGAAGCTTTTGCAGGTGAGTCAACTTTTGTTGAGGTCGATGGGCTTTTGTGGCTCACAGTGGATGTTTTCTCTTTGCAGTCTTCTTTGTGTTGTGTGGGTGTTATTTTTTGCGATGCCTCTGTTCTAGTCTTTTGGTAGTCGTTGGGAGGAGCAGTTGCTTCTTCTTCTCTGTCCCCTTTGGGCTTCTGTGTGTGTTTTCAAGGGTTCCCTTCCGGTTGCAGTGGCTCTTGGTGGTTGGCTTCTTTTGCCTTGTTATGTGCGGTTGTTGGCTCGTTGGGTAGCCATGTTGGTGATGGGAGTTTGTTCCTTGGTGCTGCTTTAAGGCTGCCCCTTTGTGCTGTCGAGGATGCTCTTGTTCCTTTGGAGGTTCGTTGGGAATGTTGTGTTTCCCTTTTCTCTCTAGGATGCGGTGATTCTCTTTCATGGGATGCCTTTGTTTCTGAGTTTTGGTGGTGTTTGGAGGGAGCAGTTGTTTCTCCTTCCATGTTGGGCTTGTGCGTCCCTTGTTGAGGGCTCTCTTTGGTTTCTTCTCTGTTTCTCCCCTAGATGTTGGGAGAGGGTGGTTTTGTCCTTGTTTATCCATTGCTGGGGGTTGTCTTGACTGGTGGTTTGGGAGGAGGGTCTGGACTGTTTCCTTCTTTCCAGATTTGTCAGTATTGCTTTTTTGGGAACCTCTTTTGGGCTCTTTGGTTTGTTCCTTTGGTGGGGGAGGTGTGCGTCCAGCGGAAGAAGCTATTAATCTCTTGTTTTATGGCTCAGCTTTTGCCGGTGCTATTGGTGTTGCTTCTAGTTTCGTTTCTTATCATGCCAAAGGATGTTGCCCTTTCTTCTGGAGCTTTTGCTTCCTTCCCAATCTTTCAGCCGTAGTCTTCTATGGAGGTGGAGACTGCTCCTATTGAGGAGCTGGTTGGAAGTTTCTTCTTCGTGCTCCTATTGAGGTGGAGCGTGGGTGGGCAGGAGGGTGAGGTTTCTAGCGGTAAGGGTTTTTATTGCATCCTCTCCAATAGAGGGGAGCTCTCTCATAGTGAGGTTGAGATAAAGTTGGTGTTTCAAGATGTTTGGTGTTATAAGATGACAGACGGGTGTTGTAGGAATGCTGCTATTTTACAGTATTCAATTGTTGGGTTGATTGTTGCCTGGATGAATTAGGCAGTTTGCGAGTTAGCTGAGGGCAGTTGTTGGATTGCTGATGCTTTGCAATATTTTGTTGATTTATTTAGGCTGATTGTTGCCTGGATGAATTAGATTGTTAAGGGTTCAAGGTCCCTATTAAAACTCAGTTGTAAAGGGTGTAAGGTCCCTTCAAAACTTTTGGGTTTCAAGCCCCTATAATCTTGGTTGTTGAAGGGTTTTAGGTTCCTTCAAAACCTTTGTGCAGCCTTTGGTGCTGCTGTTGTTGGGCTGCTGTTGGTTTGTGGTTTATCTTTGTTGGAGCATGATTGGCTTGGATAGAGTGTCGGGTCCCCTCTAAACCAGCTTGTAATGGGTTTTGGGTCCCATCAAAACCTGCTTTTCCCCATCAAAAACATTTTTAAATCCTTAAAAATCTCTATATTTCATGCTTTTTTCAATTTGCCGAGCCTTGTAACTTTGGTTTGAATCCAGCTGGACCCTATAACAGTCCCAACCCAATACCATTGCAATATACCATGAACAGCTAGAATGTTATGAACTGTTATGAACAGCTAGATGTTTTTTATGAATGTCATTTTCTTGCCTTTGTATACTTTGTCGGTAATCTTTAAAAATCATATATCTGCTTACTTTATAAAATTAAGTATTTTCCCTATCATTTCTCTATCCCTAAAAGATTGGAGGACTTGCATTTTCAATGGCGTTTCTTTTCCACAAATCATACCTGATAATAAGTTTCATGCAGCTTAGATAATTACTAGACTAATCATAAAATATATTAGAGCTCATTATTCATAAGCCAAAACTACAAAAGAAAAAATCATTATTTAAAAAACTACAAAACATTCGCAAAAATCGTTATGGATGTGAATAGGGCAAGCCCAAGTGTTAAATTGATAAGGCTTCCATTAAGGAGCCCAAAATTCAAAATTCCAAATGGCTGGATAATATGGAGTCCAAATGTCTCTATGTGAAAGCTAGATAATATACCACCTCCGATTATAGGTGTGGGATACCTGAACAAACATGGTTGGGAGCAAGTCTTGAGTGAATTGGACAGAATGGGTCCCACTTGGACATGGCATCCAAGCCAGAGGTTTCAGGGTTCATGACAAAGGGGCAATTAACTAACCAAAAAATTGCTAGTCCACTGTGTGAAATGAGAATGAATAATAAAAATGCACAGGAAACCCATATCCTTCAATAAGAACTATGGTGTGTAGCTAGAATGGAATGTTACTGTTTTGACATTAAGGCTCAGCAAGTTAAAAAAAAATCTGAACAAACTCACTCTATTGACAACCAATTTTAAATAAGAGATATTTATCTACAATGAAAGGACAAGATAGCATCATATGCAAAATTGACATAGTTTTAACTATTTTATGGATCATACATCAGTTTAGATTTTGGTGATATGTCAAATACAAATATTATAAAATTGAAGCAAATCAACATGTTTAATTTAGCTATTTAGAATTTTAGACAGCCATTTGGAAGCATTAAATGCAACCACAAGATTCAAAATAAACAAACAAGAACTCACATTTGATAAACAGCAAGATTTATTGCCTTTTGCTTTACTTTGAATACGATAAGACTTGGATGTCATCGACAAGACTTGTAAGGCACTGATTGCAGCCCAACAATTGTCTTGTTGCAAATACAATTGGGCTACTTGCCTAGAAAAGAAAGCAGCTTTTCGCTCATAACCAAGAGCTCCAAATAAACGAGCAATTTCTACATTCAACACCAAGCGATCACTAGCATCAATGAGAGCCTTTGCACCATCAGCAGCACCCATCAACAATTCTACAACCTCCTTAGCAAGCTCCCTTCTGCTAAATTCAAGTCAATGAATTCAACTCAGTCAAACATTACAAATATTTTATAAACAGGAATAGAACCAAGATGCTTCAAAAAGAGAATGTTCACTGCCTGCTTACCATCATCATATCACAAAACTGTAAAAACATTAAGCCTGAATTGATAAAATTTAGCGCATAAATTATAAGACAAGTTGATGAACTGAGAACATTGAATAGAAAGCAATATACATATTGTCTGTGAAATAGATTTTGAGAAAATGAGAATTTTTTATAAGCATTCACATGGCTAAAATTTAAAAATACAAATGGCATAGGGAACTCTTAAAACTTCTCTGTAGGAAGACCAAGAATTACAAACTCCACACACTACATCCCAAGAACCAAGTATTCAATGCTTATTAAGATAACAATATACAGGTTTCAAAAATACAAAAAAGTGAATTACCACATCTGACTTCAAGAATGCTAAACCTTTCTTAAAAGAGCAATATGGCTTGATAGGTAAAATGATAAAAAAATTAAGTCCAAGGTACTTCCACATTACTTCACTAAATTGAATTTCAAGTGAGGCTGCCACCCAGTCAAAGTGGATGAGGATGTAAGGCAAATAGCCCTTTAAGTCAAAGCAAGGTTTATATGAATGGTCAGCACTTCCTACTACGTTCACAAGGCTGGTGACATGAACTTGCATAAAACAGTTTGGAGTTCAGTTTAACATATGCAAAGGCCATTCTCAATTGGTAAATGATCTCCAATGTGACTAACACCAAGTTTTGTAGGCATTAACTTGGATATAACTTGCAGAAGTTTGTAGCTTCATTCTCCTAATACAGATACAAAGCTGACCATTAATACATGGGAAAACTCATTTTCTTAGGTTAGGGGTCAGTAATTCTTGCACCTATATTGGCTTTTCGTAACTTGCAGCAATCCTTTGAGGCGGAGACAGTTGCAACCTACTATGCATGAGAATCAATCCTACATATGGGAAAACTATGGTGCTAACATTCTGAACATTTATCTGGGGCAGTTATTCAATTATTCCTACATATGACAGTTGTATGTAATTTCCCAAAACAAATATCTGGAATAAATTGTGCTATATTCACGTTAGAGACATGTGTACATGTTCAAACAGTCAAGAAATGTAAACACTATTTGTAATATTTGCACCTCTACAGAGTCACATTCACAGCATAATCACATTGGTGTCAACTTTGCGAAATCAAAAGACTTATTCATATCTGTTGCAAATTACTTTGCTCATACATTTACATCTCCAATAATTTTGCCATGAACTTGGACTATGCACTATGTATGAATAGCATTGTGAACCAAATGGCCAACACATCAGGCTCAACCAGCATTACTACATGTTAAGACATGGCAACCATTTCAATCATCATCAACTACTTCATCATCTTCATTCAGCAATGACCAAGAAAGAAGATGAAACAGTTGAAACATGAATAGCTCCTATGACCATCTCTTCTTAGAAACTGATTGTAATTATAAATTATTTCTTGATCTTCTCATCGAAGCAAAGTTAGTCAAAACAGGACAAAGAGATCATTGCATCAGCATAACTACAAAGATAAACAACAATACATCTCCCTCATGAGCATGCAATGTATAGAATGCACATATTAATGCAGTTTTTATTCTTGTTCTGTTATCTTTCATGTATGTAGACAATGATACATCTCTCTTGAGAGTGTGACATGATCAAAACAAATTTTAGCAAGTGTCATGTCCCCTTCTAGTTGACATCTCTCTGAGCACAAGATTAGCCTATCATACGACCCTCGTAGGCTGATAGACTGGATAGAGGGTCATGTTGGAGCTTGGCTCAGCTTCAGTTGGCAGTTCTTGATCAGTTGGCTTTCGTTCGGGCTCTTTCGGACACTTCTTGCAGAAGTTGCTATTTTTAGCAGTTATTGGCAGTCAGCGTGGGACCCCTGCTATTTTTAGCAGCATGGATGAATTATGTTCAGAATCATTTCTTCAGTCGACAGCTTCAGACGGCTCGAGCATCGGGTTAATATTGAAGGAGATATTAATATTTAATTGATTTAATTAAATATTAATTAATGGGAGTTTATAATATAAAGTTATAATATTTTATTATAACTTAAGTGATTTTTGTTAAGGGGGTCGCCATCATCAGAAGGGGCCAATTGGCAATTATATTTTTAATCAAAAATTACGCTAAAGACTATTGAAATATTAAAAGAATAAAAAGTTTGAATTTTAATGATTCCCTATTATTGTGGAAATCGCACTTTTCAAGTGTATAAGCCATTTGCCTTGGGAATCGAGCCATTATGCATATTGAGTTATTGAAAATTGATCAAGTTTGGTCTGAGCAAGAAGCTTTAGGGTTTCAGTCTCGAATTCATTGGGGAACGAGCCATCTCCATTGAAAGCAGTTCAGAGGGTGTGAGATATCACCTGATCTATTGCCAGTTGAGAGATTTCTTCATCCAAAAGAAATTACAAAGCATTCAGTGGTTATTTGCATTTAGAGTTTCAGTTAAAATTCATTACAGAAAGGTTATTGTATTGAGGCGCATATTTCAAGGAGATCTGGAGAGTTTAAGAGGAGCCGTACAAATTCATTTATTGCTGCTACAGCCGTACCATTTGCAGCAGGCCGTACCTTTGAGGAAAGCCGTACTTTTCATCCAAAGAAAATCGCCTTCTCTTTTGGTCTTTCATCTTCACCAGTGTGGGCGCAGTTGCATCTGAGATCATTGGAGCCTGTTGGACAAAGGGAGAAATATCTATCTTGTGAAAGTCGTACCATCTATGTATTTTCAGTCTTGCTGCTATTGCCAGGTTCTTTCATTAAAATATTGCTATTTCTTTATTGCATGTTGCCAAATCTTTCGTGTATTACATTCAGAAGATCAATAAAGGATTCGCCATCTTTAAATCTTGTATTTTCTATCCGTAAAGGCATTATAGCATTTTTATAGAATTTATTTCCAATTTCTAGCAAAATCGCATTTTACCATATTTATGCAAAAAAACCCAAAAATAGTCAAAAAACCAAAAATACACAAAACAGTCAGAAAAACCATCAGATTCAGAGACAGAGGGAAACAAGGGTTTCTACAGCAAGTGTATCAAAGAATCAATTTTATTCATTTAAAGCAAAGGGTATACCAAAGATGACTTGTTATGCGTAACAAGCTTGATCCTAAAGCCTATTAGGTCTCAAAAACGCTGCTCCACTTCCTAGAGAAAAATATCACTCACCAGGCCAAGGTTGTTATCATGCAAGTGAAATCAGCTCATCAACAAACTGTGGAGGGTTAATGGCCAACTCTATGAAAGTGGGTTATCTCACC
>VDFB02119435.1:0-11006 GCA_007258455.2 Sequoia sempervirens | reverse complement strand
AATTCAAATTGAGAATCTAACTTCGACCCATGTCCTAAATCATGCCATTCTCCATCATGGGTCTCTCAGAACATCAAAATCTGACCAACGGTTGTCCCCAGGAGCTTTCGCTTGTGTTTTCCCTTCCTGACAGCATTCCTGCCAGGGAAGTCCGGCCCTCCGGGCCCGGATTGCTCAATTGCCCTAAAATAAAATCGATATCGTCTGAGGATTAAATTTATGATGTATTTGAATAGTTATTTAGATGATATGCTCACAAGGTGGACTAGCATTAACGTTATTGGTGTTTTGTTGTGCTGACCTCGCCCTTTGCTTGCAGGATATATGGAATCAGCCGCAGGAACTTCAGGGGCCTCCGCCAAAAAAGACAAGGGTAAGAAATCTGGGAGAGCCGCTCGTGGAAAGGACGATAAGGACCAAATGAAGTTTCAATTTCAGGGGGAACCGCTCCAGTGAAAGGTCTCGACTAATTGGAAAGAGATCTCAGATACCAATATCAGCTAGGTGGACATAGATGAGTTCACCCAGAGGGTCAAAGTGGACCCTAAAACAAAGAATGCCCGGTTGATACGCCAAAGTGGGATTGCCAAAGCTGTCGGCTTCCCTCCCTCTCTGATAGCACCTGAACTGGTAATGGCTTGCCGAGAAGCCTACCAAACAGATACCAGAACAATCGTGGACAAGGAGGGGAATATCCTGGCCGACATGTCCCCGGCAGGAATCACAAAAATGTTCCACATTCCCACTTTCCCGCACATGCAGATCCCCACTTTGGAGCAGTGTCAGGCGGCATGGGATGCCAATCCATTGGGCTGCAAGAAGTCAATTAACATTTACTGGCTAAAGGAGAGACAGGGCAGTGCTGCAAAGGTCCCCCAAGAGCTGTTCCGCATCGACTTTCAAGAAGATTATCACGACTTGGTGACTATGCTCAACAGGGTCATGTGCCTCCCAGTGGCCGCCTACTTCCAAGAGTGGATGGCTTACTACGTTGAACAGATCATACGAGGAAATGAGGACGTGAAAACCAAGATCTCATTCGACTGGGGGAGTATCATCAGTAACTGCTTCCACGAGCAGTTCGTGAATGTCAAGAAAAGCAACAAGTTCTACATATCCTCATACCTGGTGTACTCCTTGGCGGGTCAGAGACAATATAGTGGACTCTTCATAGCGTCGGATGGGGATCACAAACGAGGGCTCAAGCCTTTTGACCGGTACCCTCAACTACAATACCGCTACTTCAAAAAGGAGTATTGCCATGTCAATGATGCCTTCATAGGCCAGATTATCAGATTAATAGCTGGGGACTTTGAGAGAAGGGTATCCCACAGCGCCAGGGCACTCCTGAAGGAGTATGCCTTCTTATACATTCAATTCCCCAAGTTCACTTACATCCGTGCCTAGGGATTCACGGAACGGCCAAACAAATTGCCGAGATACCCGAACGATAGGATCATTCTCCTGGAGCTTTCCCGGCAGCTCCAACATATTCAGACGGTCTTCGGCCAAAAACACGTAGCAGGGATCCCCTATCCCATGACCCTCGGCCAGGGCCTCTATCGACTGCAAACATCTCAATGCGCAGACAACTCAGAAAAGGAACTCAAAGAATATAACTTTGAATGGTACACGGCTCGCCCACGAATGGACCCACATGGCCATGTCAGGAAGGCGCTAGGGCCGGCATACGCCCACAAGTACCATGTTGAAGATTTCTGGGCGGATTGTAAAGATGATAAGGAGGTCCGCCAGAGACACTACATGCGAATGACAGTGCAGTTTTTAAGGAGAGGAAAATTGTTTCCGGTACCGGACCAACTTGAAGAGGATGAGTCCGCCCTTGTGCACCCGAGGTACTCTGCGGTTGCCGACCTGGCAATCCCCTCCATCGACTGGGACGAACAAGAGGTCGAGGACCTGGATACCATCACCCAGCCTATCATAGCTCGCACTAGGGAGTGGGTCGACGGGCGGGTCGCTCGACTGAAGCGACAGGGGGTGGCTCTAACATATGAAGCGTTCAAGAGCGGGCTAGGCGCCACGGAGGACGTTGCCGCCTCTACATCAGCTGGTGAGACTTCCAAGTCTCCCCCTGTCACCAGGTCCCAGAAGAGAAAAGAAGCAGAAACAACACAGTCTGCGGACCCCACAGAGCAAGCAACGAAGGACACGGGAGGCTCATCTCCCAAGAAGCTCAAGAGAACAGTGATCACAACGGAGGCGTAACCCCCTTTGCTCCTTCCTCCCCCAACTGGTGCACTGCCCGCTTCTCAAACTATGGTCGCATCATCTCCGCCGGCAGTGGACATCTCTGTCCATCTCGCCCCTTCGCCCCCGGCCGGGTCAATTGTCAATATTGACTCCTCCTCTAGCATGACCACTTCCCCTTCCTCTGCTGCTGCCATGTCACCCATTACCTCCCTGCCTCTGGCAACAATACCATCGCCGATTCCCCTTTCCACTATGCCCGAGTCTATTACACGGCACCTGCAAAGTCTTCCCCCCGAGCTCTCGCAACTCCTAATGGACCCCGCACTCCAGGCGGCCCTCGCCCAAGCCCTAGCAATAGCTCAGCCTTCGTAACCGCCAACAGGTCCGTCGGCCATGGAGGCCACAATGCAGATTTCCAAGGAGTTGGAGGAGCTGGAACAAGAGGCTTCGAAGCCTATCGAAGAGGAGGCCGATGATTATTATGAGCAACCAGAATATATGCACAGAACCATCGATAAGGTGGCCTACGAGGAAGAAGAGACGAGCTCTTCCAAGGGCGAGGATGGAGAGGATGGCTCGAGTGCCAAGGAAATTATTCAGGTCTTCGATGAAGATAAGGAAGAAGAGTTGGCTCAGTAGCCAAAAGATGTTGGGGAAGAGGCAGAATAGTCACCACGTAATGAAGAAGGACAGCCACAAGAGAGGCAGCCTAAAAAGAATTTACCTGAGGCCGAGACCCACGTTGTGGAGAGCCCCGAACCCGAGGCTGCTGAGGAAAGGAAAGAAGAGGGTGTAGCAAAAGAACAAGATCCCACCCAGATATTGACCACCAAGGCACCCATTAAGCGCCTCATGTTTTATCAAGACTCTGACGAGGAGGAGGATCCTGCCAAGGAAAAGGAAGAGCTTCAAAAGGAGGAAGAGGCAGAGATCTTACAGTTAACGAAGAAGGGTGAAGGTAGCCATGAGGCACCCAAAGACAAATCTGTCATGCCTGACTGGCTGGAAAAGCAGCTTGAAAAGACTACTCCTGTTCTGAGCGACCCGAGGTCGACATTGGAAGCCATCTTGGCTCGATCCCTGACCATAACAAAGAAGGAGAAGAAGCCTAAGGTCCGTTCCAGGATAACCATGGACGCTTTTGGCTCCCGGGTTGCACAAGTAGCAATGCCAACTGTTGGCCAGGCTGGGGTAAGCTACAATATCTCCACGATTGACCTGGGGACAGCAACTAGGGAGCAGAAGGTCAGACATCTGGAGGAGTCCGTGGCCACGGTAGTGCATCTGATTAAATAGGACAAGGTCACCAAAGATGAGCTAAAGGCGCAGGTTGCTACCCTAACTGACTACATCTAGCAGTGGTCTTCAATAGACGACCTCCCCACTACCTCGACGGCTGCACCACAGCTGCTCTCCAAGGAACAGATAGATAAGCTGGAGAGGAGGAAAAACTTGGAGAAGACCACGGAGGATTGGTTCTAGCAAGTTACGAGCGTCGGAAACGTAGGAATCAACTTGGTTGTGCAGGTAGCCAAGTTCCTGGACCTGGTTCAATCCTTGGAAAGCACGAAGAAACTCTGCACCGGCTTCCCTGCGATCTATGACTTTGCCTTCCCAAGGGTTGAGGCCATCCTTCAAATTCTAGAAAGCACATGGGAAGGAAAGCTAGAACTGAAGAAGGAGGATCACTGGTTGGTGGATGTGTGGCGCAGAGACCTCATCAACCAGAAGGAGAGGATGGAAAAAATCCAGAGCAAGGTGGATCCGGATATTAAATGGATCAAGGAAATCCGAGCTGAATGCGCCGAGTACCTTAAGCTAATAACAGGCCATGATATGCCCACGGTGTAATTGGATGCAGAAAAGGTCAAGTCATACTTTGAGGAAAAGATGAAGGATGGGGCAGCCAGAGATATCACAACGGACTTCCTGAGTTTCGCTGCCCATGCCTTCGATAGATCAGAGCTATTCAGAGATCAGGGCTCAAAGTATGATGAGGACTGGAAGCGGCTGGAAGACAACGCCAAAGAATGGAGCTACCAGGCGTTGAGATGCGAAATCCTCGAGGTAGACAAGCTCCAGGCCATAATCCTCAAGCATATCGAACACACAGCCTCCGAGGAGCGACCAAATAGCCCAGCCAAGGAGAAGGACCTCCCAGAAGAGTAGCTACAGCCAAAGAAACAACAATTAGCTACAAGACAAAAAGCAAATAGTGTCATCCGCTAGATGACGAAATAGGGAAAGGACAAAGAATGTTTTTAAATTGTAAATCTATTTGGGGGTAGGTGAAACCCTATTTTGTAATGAATCGTGGCCACACAATGGAAATGAATCTTGGCTATTCATTTGGTTTTTTGAAAACTATAAATAGAGCACTCCCCTCATTTGTAAAAGTGAGAGTTGAGTTGTTGTAAAGGCATGCTGCTGAAATTTATGAGAAATAGCATTGACTTGGTGCATTTCCTTGTTTTCTCTCATGTCAATTGATTCACTTCTCCAATATTAGATGTTTAGTTTAGATCTCTTTGCTGTTTAGTTAGCTGTTCATGTTATTTTGATAATTTTAGGAATGCTGTTGGCTGATTGTGAAAATTCCTGTTTGGTTGATGATCCCTTAGTCCATACTTTTTGCTGTTTGCTGAAGGTAGACAGCTGTGCAAAGCTAGCCTGGACTTGATTAAAGCTGCCCAAACACTTATCTTTAGTTCATGCATGTATGTGGTGGATGAAGGATAAAAATCTGCAGCCCTTAGAAGATAGCACAATTTCCATGATACTGTGAAATCCCTGGTTAAGTGGGATATTTTTTTAAGGAATTGTCCATCGCAGGAACTCCATTGTCACTATTCATTGCAAGTTTCAGACTTAGGAACTTTTCTTCCCCTTCGCCCTTTTTCCACTTTTTTAGAAACTAAACAATACCAAGGTTCATTGCATCTTATAAAGCCAAATCTAACAACCAGATGGAGTTTGAGACTGCTGTTTGAACCTACAGCCAACGCATAACTGCTTTCATGCTAAAAAACTCCTTTTCGAAGATCCAACTTCATGCTTTGTGCTCACACTTTGTATTTCTGTAAGGCCGCCTTGTGATTCCAGCAAATCACATCAAACTACTGAGGTATCTTAGCACTGTCATGACCTGACACCCGAGAGACCTTGGGATAGTGTTCTGCAACTCGATTGTGGGAGATTGTCTTTCAAGAGAGGTAGTGCACCTGTGCACTGCCTGTGTTGTGAAGTGCATAAAAACACCATCAACATCTAGTAGATGCCAAATTTTTTAAGAAAGACATTTCTACTACTCCAGTATCGAAAATGCAGGTTTCAAATAGGATATGGAAATCTATCAAAGGATAAAAAAGGGGAGTTTCTAGATGTCATAGTTACAATTGTCGTTCTATGCATCTATGCAAAACGAGGATGCATCCACAAGGCACACACACTAATTGAGTTGCATATTTCAGCAACAATATTTGACAAAAATCTTTTATGTATTCCACTTTGATTGATGTCCATAGCAACATTAGACATTCAGATTGATTATTATCTTGCTTTCTCCACCATTGGCTCATTTTTTCATTGAATTTGACAAATTGAAAATGATTTTGCATAATTAACAATAATATAAATTAACAGTAATCTTATTAAGTTCTACAAATATCTTTAGATTTTGCATACTATTAAAAATTAGCAAGATGATAATAGTAATTTAAAATAATTACAATTTCAAAGATATTGTAATGACAGTAGGAATTGTGTGCTGTAAAAGGAGAAGACTTATAGAACATACATGGCATAATGACTTTAACTAAAAAAAATCTAATTATATCTAAAACAACACAACATACAACAAAAAACATTGAAGCCATTACAATAACAATAGGTACCCTAACTAACAATGACTTGAATATGTGTAACATTTATGCAAGACCCAACACTCCAATTTTAGAAGTTATAACTACTATCAATAAAATACTTACACATATAAACACAAAAAATATTTTGTATACTATATGAGATTTCAATATTGACATGACTATAGAAAACAAAACAAAAAAATGCTTTCTAATCATATGCAAAAGTAAAACATACAATTCATATTGAATCAAAATCACACTATAAACAAACCACTCATTGACCATGTCTCTAGTGTAATTCAAATACACATACATCTTCTATTTACAAATTAGAAGCATACTAGACTAACCACCTTGCCACTTTTATAAAGTTCTATCCTATTCAACAAAATAATTTACTTGTTACACACTCATTATCAAATCAGGTCACTAAGGGAAGTCTTAATCAAAGTGGGTGGGAGCAAAGTTTTTGAAATCTCTAAGTGCACGTTGAATGGCGGAAACCCTAAGTCAACAGGGGATGCTTCACCTATGGTGGCTCCTGTTTTGGTGTCTCCCGGGGTAGCCCCTGCTTCAAAAACTAATGGAGATGCGTGGGTCAAGGTTGGATGCGGCCAGAATGGCAAATAAGGGCGCTGGTGCTACGACGCTGGCTAGAACGACTGGAGTGAGCGCTGGGATCCCTAGGCATGGCTTGGCCATGGGGGCCAAACTGAACTTCAAGCAGGGGCGAAGTTTTATCCCTGTGAGAAATGCCATTTTTGTGAAGCTAAGGGACGAAGTAATAGAAGAAATAAATGATGAAGAAGCTGAGCTTTCTGAGCGTGGGATCATCTGTAGATTTCGGGGCTTCTGGCCAAGCCTTCCTCAACTGCACTCTTGGATTTCCAAGGAGTGGGAACCTCTTTTGTCTGGTAAAATCCATATCTTCCCTTTGGCCAAGGGATTCTTTGTTGTTAAATTTGACAATAGCCAGGATAGAAAAACAATTTTATGTGATCATTTTTTTAGCTGGGGGGATCAATATCTGCTGATGATCAAACCCTGGCACCCAAATTTTAATCCAGCTTCTGAAACCTTTAGTAAAATCCCTATCTAGGTTCGCTTGCCCAATCTTCCCCTCCACCTCTAGAATGATTCTCTTCTGGAATCGGTTGGGGAAGCTCTTGGGGATTTTTTGTATGTTTATGCTGCTTCTTCTGATATCTTTCATTCGACCTTTGCCCGAATACTTGTGGAAATTGATGTTTCAAATGGATTTCCTGCTGAGGTTTCATTAGAATCCTCCAAGGGGATTTGGGTTCAATCTCTGGATTATGAGGGATTACCTTTTCATTGTAGAAGATGCTTTAAAACAGGACATGTTGCTGCCCATTGTGGATTTGAGAAAAAAATAAAAAAGGCAAACTGGTGGAATGGTGCTTCTCAACATCATTATATGGTTGAGAAGAAATATGATCAAAAAAAGAGTTTCTCAGAGGTGATTGTCACTTCTTCCTCTCAAGTTAGGTCTGGGTCTCCTCCTGCCTTCTCTGGTGGAGGGGCTTTGATTCCTATTTCGGGCAGCTCTTCGGATAAGACCCTGCCTGCACATATGAACAATGTTGTTTCCCCCAGGGCTACAAACGAACAAACCCAGGATAGTGATGTGCTGGCTTGGCAGGCTAAGGCAGCACAAGTGGAAGAAGGTTGGATTATAGTTATGAGTAAAAAATCAAAAGCATCCAGGCCTTCTCTTGAAATGACGCTTCGTTCCCACAAGAGTAAGTCAAAATGTAAAACATGATATTCTTGGCTTGGGAGCTGGCTTTTTTGTGGCTGCAGGCTGTCCTTTTTTGCAGTCTGGCTTTTCTGGTTGTAAAGGGTTGCGGATCCCTTCAAAACTCTTTATCCCTAATATCAAAACAAAATAATTCACTTGAAAATTCCAATAAGCCTATAAAAATAATAATCGTGCTCCACACAATCACTACATTGCTATCAATATTTATAACATGCTACTTATCTAGACTCTTCTATCATTCTATCCATATTTTTACCAAATATACTAATGCACCTTTACTCCAACAATGCATAGGAATAAATTACTCTCTTCTACTTTCATGATAATATTACATAAATTACCTATAACAAATTAACATAGTTTTATTTTTAGTCAAATTTTTTTAGTTATGTAATTTCTCTAACATAATCTTGCATATTACATCATGCAAAATAATTACTATAGTTTGATTGAATACAATTCAACACTATATAATTTTGTTTCAACAAAACAATGGAAAGTAGTACAAGAGAATAATAAAACAAGTACAACCAAAACAAGAAGAAACAACCAAAAGGTAATCACCACACTCTAATTATATTCAAACTATACTAATTTATTTGTTCAATCTTAAAGCGATTCTATTATATATTCTCTATAGATAAAAAAGGTCTAAATTTCATATCGATTAAAGATCCCAATGCTCGAAAAGTTGGAAATATTTTTGAAGGTGACATCTTGTATACAAAGCTAACCTAGATAAAGTAAAAAAATTGCGTGAAGCTCTCTGTGTTGACAGATGTTAAAGCTGAAATGATAATCACTTTAAATGTTAGTGGTCATCTTGTGCAACAACACGAAAAAAAGATAATTCTAGGATCAACAATATGTGTATCAAATTTTCAAATTGCTCACAAAATAGATTATGGCCGTGGAGACTATGATTGCATACTCATTTTGTAATAATCAAGTATAGTTGAATTAATACCATGTCTTTGTGAACAATACAACTTCATACCAAACATGACAATCAAACAATTGCTTACAAGTATAGATAGCTATCCCATTGGAACAATAGGTGTAGTGGTAATCTCCACAAAAAGAACACCTTGTCAATATTTGATTGACATCAAAGATGGAGATTCTGACATGGGCAGAGCACATGTACAAATATGTCTCAAACTCTTCTCCTATTCTACTTTACATCTATTTTTTTCTTATTTTTATCATTAAAAATCAAGAAAAAACTAATTTCCTCACCATTAGCAAACATATACAGTTACATGAGACTTTGTCACAACAATTCTTAGCAATAGAAAATGAATAGTGGGAAAATCAGTTTCCAACAATGTTATTCAAAAATATTGTAAAACAAAAAGAAGCAGACAACAAACTTCACACCGGTCAATCTACATATATTTTCAAACTAAATAACAAAAGAACAGTGGAAAAGCTAAAAATATTCCTACAACCAATTTATTTGAGGTAATCATTTAAAAATTGTTACATTTCTAAATTTACAACTAATTTTTTTCTTCCATAACAATAATATTTTAATATATGTTGTAGATAGATGGAATTTTGAAAGTGGCCAACCCATTGTCAAATCTGCTTCATGCATTTTGTGCAAAATGCAATTACAAGTTTGAAAATAATGGAACATTGGAAGAACAAGTTGTTTATTGTGTTATATGTAATGAATAAGCTACTTACATCAACTTCCCTTATCTAAAAACCATTCTAATATCAAACAACAAACAAACAATACATTGTTTTGTTGATAACTCCATTGTTCAAGTGTCATAGCCTAATCTACACAACACTACATATGAAGAGTACATTGAAGATAAATCAATTGTTATATTCATGCCATGCAATTTATCTACAAGAGGCCACTTCACATTGAACCACAACAATGTCATCATCCATGCAAATTGTGTTCAACAATCATCAACACATCTTATGGAAAGGTAAGTATAATATTTTCCAAACATTTCTTACTATATATGCATGTTTCTATTTATCACAATTTCTTATGCAATACAATAATAAACTTCTAGCAACTATCTCAATAAAATCTTTGCAGACAACAAATGAGACAAAAGGGGACAATGTTACACTTATTCTATCTGGACAACCACTATATTGTGTGCTAAACCATGTTTGATGCAGATCTATTAGTTGTTCTCAAAAATTTGTGATGACACCAACTATAAACTTTAGTTCTATAATTATTTATGATAATATGTTTTAGTTTCTACCTACACAATTATTTATAAACTTTCAAGTTATATGATCCCTATGATACAATGCTAACTCTATGAATATATATTTTTATTCAAAATATTTGAAAAGAATAAAATTTCAATTATGGTCTTATTTTTTTAACAACACACATTCACATTACACCCCTAGCTACTTATGTAAACTCAATGTTTAAAACAACCAAACAAAACCCACAATCGACAGGTACCTAACACAAATGCTAATATTTAGTTAACAAAAGTAGCTAGGGGTGTAATGTGATTGTTTGTTGTTATATAAAAAATAAAAAACATAGTTAAATCAAACATTTTTGAATAAAAATATATATTTATAAACTTAACAGTGTATCATAGGGATCATATAAGTTGAAAGTTTATACAAATAATTGTGCAAGTAGAAACTAAAACATATTATCATAAATAATTATAAAACTAAAGTTTATAGTTCGTGTCATGACAAATTTTTGAAAACAGCTAATAGATCTGCATCAAACATGGTTTAGCATAGAAGATAGTAGTTGTCTATATAGCAAAAGTGCAACATTTTCCCCTTTTGTATCTCATTTGTTGTCTACAAAGATTGTATTGAGATAGTTGTTAAAAATTCATTATTGTATTATATATAAGAAAGTGCAATAAATAGAAACATGCATATAGTAAGAAATGTTTGGAAAATATTATACTTACCTTTTCATAAGATGTGTTGATTATTGTTGACCACAATTGGCATGCATGATGACATTGTTGTGGTTCAATGTGAATTGGCCTCTTGCAAAGAAATTGTGTAGCATGAAGATGACAGATGATTTATCTTTAATGTACTCTTCATATGTAGTGTTGTGTTGATTAAGCAATAACACTTGAACAATGGAGTTATTAGCAAAACAATGTATTGTTTGTTTG
>VDFB02119434.1:0-17102 GCA_007258455.2 Sequoia sempervirens | reverse complement strand
GGTCGGAGGATTCTCAGTACCTTCTGTGCTTTTTACTTCTCCTTTAAAGATATCAGCTGCTACTTGAAACTCATGGCATTGTAATTCTGAGTGTTGACTTGTGTTATGAAGCCGACACCATCCTGACATAGCAGCTTCTGCCAGAAATACTCTGTCCGTGGGACGATTTTCTGGAGGCGGCAGGTTATCCAGCAGTGATGGAACTCCTCCATTGTTAGGTCCAGTATTCCAGGACCTCTTCTGATATCCTTGATTATTATTTCGATACCCATGGCTGTTGTCGTATCCATGTCCTTGATGGGCATCCTGATGGTGTTGAGGATTATTGTGATATCCTCGATTGGCACCTGGATGTGCCTGATAATTCTTTATCATTGATTGCATTTGGTTATTTTGATTTCTGAGGTGAGTTACCTCAGATGACAGCCTTTTCATTTGTTCTACTAATTCTTTCATTTCGTCTTTCTCCTCTTGTGTCCTTGTTGCAGGTACTGTGTTCTGGAGATAGACAGGCTGTGTAGCTGGAGTCTGGGATAAGGGTATCCCAGGATGGAGAATCAATTGGTCCGATGGTGGCGTAACATGATATGCCGGTTGCGGAATTGGATTCAACGCTGGAACTTGTTGATTCCATGCTGGAGCAAGAGTCTGCATTTGATTATTCGTGGTGACCAAGCCAGTGTACAAAGAGGGTCCAGTTATGTTTTGGCCCATGTTCTGACTTACTTCAACAGCCTTAGCATATGCTTGATTCATGTCTGCTGGAACGGGATGAGCTTGCCTTACGAACATAGCAGTCAACGGGTCTAAGGCTGCATAGTAATTTTCCCTTGCATCGGGAACCATATACGGAGTACGCAACCTCGTAAGAGCCTTTTGGAATCTGTTATTGAAGGCATGAATAGGTTCTTTGTCTTGTCTTCTCACCTCCGTGAATTGACGGAAAAGCTCCACTGGGGTGATAGGAATACCAAACTTCCCAATGAAAGCCTCCTTCATCTGCTCCCACGTTCGGATGGACCCAACTGGCAAATGTATAAACCAAAAGTGTGCTTCTTCTCCCAAGGAATACGGGAACAGTCTGCAAGCCACATCTGCGTAGGCAATTTGTCGGTTTCGCAAATGATCTTCAAACATCTTAATGTGATCCTCTGCAGAACGATTCGGATCATGGACTTGGTACTTGGTGCAGAAATGCTCCGGATTCTTTGGCATGTCATGATAATCGGCAAACTCAAGAGGAGATGGATTGGTGACTAGCCAAGTAGCACCGTTAGGAGCAGGTTGACCTGCTGGTTGAGCCATTGCTTGATTTAGCTGCCTCCTTTGATATACGATAACTGGGGTTGCGGTAACTTGAACTGGTGGTTGAACAAACACTGGTGTAGTAACTTGAACGGCTTTGGATTGAGCAAACCTTGAAACACTTGGTGGAGTTCGAAATAAACTTGTAATCTCTTCCCCGCTTTCTTCACTAGACTGAGCTTCTTCGTTTGACAACACTTCTTTGCTTGGACGGCTCTCTTTCTTCTTCCTTGTTCTAGTAGGCAATTCTAACTCCACGAAGTCTTTGGATGAGCTTGGCGTGGACCTCAGAATTCTTTTCAACTTATCAGGTGAGAATGAGCTGATGCGATCCAGGATGTAGTTGATCACTGTCGGCGAGGAAGAGGAGCGAGTGGTAGTCTCTGATCGAGTAAATTCCTCTCAATTGCAACTTGGATTTCAATGGCTTTTTCTTCTTCTTCCTCCAACACGAAGCAGGTTCTCATGTACTGGGCGTAGCTCTCCTTTGTTTTCCAAGCAAGATTGTTCAACCCTGAAAGAATGTCCTCCTGGTCGTCGTTGAATCCCAAGTTAGGCTGCAACACTGGGAATATTTCTCTATGCGGTAGCACCATCTTTACTCATGATAATTTCTTTCTCCAATGAAGTTCTTTTCAATGAAATCCCTTCTTATTTGAAAATGACTGCTTCACTACGAAGAATCCTTGAGGGCCCTCCTTCTAGCGCCAGTTCTGTTGACGTGGTTTTTGAGACCGCACCAACACAGAACAGAGTTGCCAACGGCTTCCCTATTCTCTCTTGATCAAAGTATTCCGCACGCTAAGATTGCAAGAAAGTTCGTGCGTTCAACTCCAAGGTTCCTTTAGTGCGAATAGGCTCAGTTTGGCTTGATGTGATATTGCTGGTATGTCAAGGGGACTTACGTAGTTGTTCAGACTTCTCGCAGTTAGCAGTTGATATGTAATTGAAAGGGGATTCTTACGTGTATGATTTGGCAATGTGCATCCTTTTTTTAAAACTAACAAGAAGTATGCGGAAAGTAAAAGGGAAAGGGCCTAAGAAATTTGTACTCTATTCTAAATGCAAGGTATGTGGGGCTTCGTCTCAATAGACTTCAACCAGATTTCACCTAGCCTCCGTTGGACAGCCTCGGCAAAATCGGTGCAATCTTCAAAGGGGATAGCAAAAGATATTCAAGTTATAGTTTAACATACGTACACCATCAGAACAACGCATATAAGTATGTAAGCCATAACCGAAGTTAAACACAAGATGATGTCCAGTTGACCACGCAAGGCAGACTTATCATCAACAAGCCGCTAGTGGTATGGAATAAAATGAAGCTATCTCAATGAAATACCACACACCAAAGTAAGCTACTTGCATGAATTTAATCTACTTGGATACGAAAGGAAGAAGAAATCTTGCTAGCATTTCATGACAAGACGAATTTCACCATCAATGAAAAGATCTATTATCATAAAATGTATTACACAACAATCTCCTCAAAAGTTTTCAAAAGGGAAAACTTTCTCTCTTCTCCAAATTATGCAAAAATGCTCTACACTACTACACTATCTAGCTCTAAGGCTACTGCTCTCTCAATGTCTACTCTGATTCTGAATCCTAATCTTGATCCATTACAAATGAGGGGGACTCCCCCTTTTATAGCTAGCCAAGTCCCAAAGGACGGCTAGGGTTACAATCAATAGAGTGGCCAGAATCGTGCCACCTCAGCCCTAACCCTAAAAACTGCCAGAATAGGGAGTGGTATATTAAATGAATCAAAGATTCCCACTCACTCCCAAAATAGCAAATGCAATAAATGCTCCATACTCAGCCTTCTAGAAGATCCTCGTCCAGTAGTGTGTTCCCATTAGCCTTCTCTCTGACTGCCAACTCAACAAATCTGCTAAGTACGGCCTCAACCTCCTCAACTGAAATAGATGGAACACAATCTAACTGAAACTCTAACACTGTAACTGAGTGCTCGTGCCTCGTACAAGATTTTCTCCAAGCGGCCAATGAGTCCTGCGTGTTCTGGATCAAAGTGGAGAATGTAGCAGTATTTTCAAAGTCATCTTGTACGAAGGTCTTAACATCTGCGAAGAAGGGAACCAGCAAACCCCTCAAATTATCAAAACTTATCTCCTCTGGATTCAGCCGCCTAGCAAAGATGGCCTCGAAGGTGTTCTGAACTCCATCTATAATGTTGGCCATGGCCTTGTGAATCCTGGCTGAATCCGCCTGTGCTGCATCGAAGAAGCCACGCCCTGTGATAGCCGAAGAATACCACCTAGAGAAATCATATCGGTCATTCGCTTGAATGACACCTCCATCAATCAGCAACTGCAATGGCACATGCCTCAACGCCTCAAGACGCTGGATCACCTTACTCTGATAGATAGAAGCATCGCCCCAAGCATGATCCACCGCATCCATCCGTGCCAAAATAGTAGAGGCTTGCTGAAAAGCAAAGGATAGGTCCTCCATGAATTTCTCTGTCTCCGTACGAACCCCTGTGACCCATTTGTCTGCCTCTTGTGTCATCTTCCCCAACTCTACTAAGCCGCTGATCGACTCTCTAGGAATATCTGCTGGAGGCTCACCACCGGTACATCCCTACCGAGAACCAGACAACCGGCCGAACATGGTCCAACTAACTTTGTGTTCTCAAGCTTCAACTTTATATTTTCCTTCTTCTTGAATAATCTATCTGAGGGCAAGGGAAGGAGTTATCACACTCCTCAACACCAGGTGCAGACCTCAGTATTCCAGTTTATGGCACTCACATAGTTTTCTCCTGAGCTGCCTATCCTGGGCCACACCCCACTCGCGGGACAGCAAACGGAAGGGTAATGAGCCATCCTCATCTGTGGAGATCTTCGAAGATTTTCTTGCCTTCTTCTTCGGCGGAGGAGCACTGATCCGGTTCAAAAACTCTTCCATCTCAACTGCTGGATCAATCTCCTCGCTCGGGCTCCTTCGCATTCTATCCCTTCGCCAATCGGGCACCTCATATAATATATCGAAAGGCCGCTGCTCCCGTGCCTCGACTTCTCTAACCTGTTCCACTTCTTCCTCATTCTGGCGAGGCTCATCGTCCTCAAGTGGCTGAGTGTCACCTGACACTATATCATCATCGCTTAATGCTCATGGCTTATCTCCCCGCTGGAAATTGAGGGTCGAAGAGTCCTCTATCATCCCGGCCGATCCCGCCGGACAACTCCTAATGCATGCAGCACTTCAAGCAATTAGACTCCTCCGGAGGTCAATATCGCTTCAGATTCCGTACCGGATTCACTGGGCACTGATCAGCAAACAAAGACATCTTCTCCGTATGCTTGAGAACGCGGTTCTCCAAAGGTACCGCACCGCGGACTCGTGGGAGGCCTCGGCCGAATCCACTTTTTTCTTTCGACTCGGGTCCTCTTTAGGACTGCTTTTCCTTCGGTGGGCTACGCCCCGGTGATCTCCCATCAAGTTGTAGGTCAAGGCAATTGACCTACCTTTCAATCTGCTCACTCGCCTATCGACCCATGCCCTGGTGAATGTCATAACCGGGATAGAGAGAGTATCAAGGTCGGCAACCTCGGGCTCTGACCAATCAACAGGCGGAAGTGGAGTGTCCCGAACGGCTGCATAGTCTGGGTGAACAACATCCATGTCCTCATTAACCTGGTCCGGAACCGGAACTACCTCACACTCCCTGATCAGAGTAATCGGCAATCTAGAGAACATCCTCTTTCTCACTTCAATCTCATCAATTGCATCAGCCCAATAATCCTCAATGGTGGCCTCGTGTTTGAATTCCTCTGACAACACCCAGTTGATGTTATGGTGCGGGTCATAGTGTTGTCTACTAGTGTGATATGAGAAATGATAAAATTGAAGCTCACTTTCAGCTTCTCTACATGCCTGTATCGAAGGACAAACCTCGTCCGAGTTGCCCATCACAACTGGAAACTCTATCCCTCCTTTCTTCTTTTTCTTCTGGATTTTGTCAAAAGCTAGCAACTGTCTAGCTATCTCTAGCATGATTATTTTGTCTGTTGGGTACTTAGGCAGCCTATAAGGGTATGAAGAAAATCCTTGCAGCCTAATGTATGAAAATCTTGGAAACTGTATAAACCAGCACCCATACCTTTCAATTAGCTCCTGGGCATTTCTAGAGATTCTCAAGATCGTAACCTCTCCCATGTTTCGGATGTACATGGTGAATGAATCGTTGACACGCTTGTAATGGGTTGCTCGAAAGGTGCAACTGCGTACACGCCTCATGAATTTTGAATTGGTGAGAGCCACAACCGATGGGTTCCTTGTAAGAAATCCCCCTGTACCTCGTCATCCGTGCCAACATGTAAATGAGATAGGAACTCATGTAAAATGTCTTTGTCCTCCGCAAACTCAGGAGCTGCTCATGTATGTTATCGCTGATCATCTCAGCCCAATTGACATAATCCTTTCCTTCTAACACCAGGTTGATATAATAAAACATCCACGGCTCAAAAATATAGGACTGAGGGCAACCACCAACCCTGCTCAGCAACATGACGAGATCACAATATTCTTGTTTCAGGTCCTCTGCTATGATCTGCTTTGGCAGCTTCGTACGAGACGGCCTCGGAGTGCTCATCCAGTGAGTGTTAATATTGTCCATGCATCGTTCAAAGGCAGAAGCATACATACGCTCTGCTCGCTCCCTGGATTTGTAGATCATATTCCTCTGCGGCACCGATCCCAAAAGTTTCACCAATGCTGCCGGAGATTGCGTACTTGGCTATCCGTGACGGATCGACCGGGTGTTCTTCTCGTAATAGTTGGGCGCATTCCATAATCAATCAACACCGAATAGTCATGAAAAACTAGCCGCCGATATAACCCACTTCTCGACGACATGTTGTATGGCGACCTATCGATGACTTCCAATCCCAATGTACCGTTTGAATGTTTCTGTGCTGACAGAGCTCCAAAATTGTGTCTCCGCTACCTTGCCTAATTTTCGTAGATGAACTTTGATTCTACGAATCTTGTCAAATTTTGATCGTAGCTTGTCTGGAGGCACCATTGTCCTTTCCGGTTGTCCTCGCTTCAGCCATCTGCAACATAATAAATTTTCATCAGCAATTAAATTTAATAAAATAAGACATGATATAGGGGCTGCAGTCGAATTCCAGAGGCTGCAATATCTTTCACGTTTGCAAACCTCAGCCTCTTCTCTGACATTTAGAACAGATTTCTAAGTGGACTCCGATAATTTTACTCCAACCAGCAATCAGCAAATTGAACCTCAACCACTTCGTACTTCAAACAGCAAATTTTAAACTTCTATATCCTTGCACTTCAAACCAGCAATCAACACATAGCGAACTTCTTAACTTTGCACTTTCGTATTTTTGAGTTCTCAACATTTCAACTCAATACAAGGCGTCCTTTTAATTCTACTCCAGCCATGGCGTTTTTCTTTACTAAGCTCAATTAAGATAAGCAAGTTTGAATCCAAATTCTTAGCAATCGGCGTACTTACCTCAATGAATCAGATTTCAGCCACTAGCAAAGTCGTACCCCCTCAAGCACTCAAGACGTCTTCTTCAACTCCCAGCAAACTCAAGCTCCAGCAAAACACCTCTCAGCAACTTAAGGCGTACTTCTCTCAGCACAAATTTAATCAACTCCCAAGTGCGCCTCTTCAGCAAACTCAACTTCTCAGCAACAATTTCGAATTCTTTCAAGCCTCAGCAACTCACTGCAATGCTTCACTCTCAGAGCAAGTTCGACTTCCAGTTGTGAAAACAAATGAAAAACCTCTCCATTTTATAGCTAAAATTCAAATTCTAGAAGACGTTATTTTTAGCCAGTGCCATTAAACTCCACTACTCCACTTCAAGAATTCGAATTTTCCCTCTCTGGCTTTTCTGACACTTGTCTCCAGTCGTCGGGAATATTATTCTTCTAGAAACTTGACTTTGACTGGCGTTCTGGATTTTACTTTCGAAAATTTAATTTAATTCATCATCTTTTAATTCACCAGCCGGAGTTCGGTTACTTGAATTCGAATTTTAAACTCCATCATCTGCTCTGGAAATTTCATCCTCGAAGAATTTAATCACAATTATCTAGGCAATTCCCTTCGTCTTCATCGTTTGAAGAAAATTCACTTGAAAACTCATTTTATTCATTTTTGCCTTAGAAAATTTAAAATTCTCCCTTAGGAAAATTCATCATTCTAGCACTGATTAAATTCCTCACTGAAAAAGTGTTGGCGAAGCTTGAAAGATTTAGAAATTCATTCATCATCACGAACGTCCAGTACCCAGAAGCAAATTTTCTTCAGAACGCCTCGAATTCATGGGTACCCAACGAACGGGTTCATTTAATTTATCAATTTTGAACCTTAGAAAAAAAATCAATTTCATCATTTAAACTCGTTCTTCGCCTGTGATCACTCTGCGTTGCTCTTAGAAAAAAAAAAATTCATTTCATTTGCCAGTGGAGGGAAATTTCTATCAACTTCATTTGAAAATTTCATAGTCCCGGCACGCCTTGTACATTTTATCTCACTCCACACTTGGAAAATATTTATTCAAAGTCCAACGCCTTGGAGAATTTTCAACACTTAGCAAATATTTTATTTTCTCCTGAGGCGCCTAGCATACTTCAAAACATTTCAACGCCTATAAGATTTTTTTTTTTAAAATCACCATATAACTCCCTAGGCGCACACTTTATTTTAACTCTCAACACCTTGAAATATTTTCCACGCCTTATAACTCCCTTGCTCTAGGCGCATCTCACACTTGGGAAATTCTAACGCCTTATAACTCCCTTGCTCTAGGCGCATCTCACACTTGGGAAATTCTAACGCCTTATAACTATTTTCTAACACACACATTTCCCTCAACGCCTTAGGAAAAATCTCCAACACCTATGACCTTAGGCGCATATCACACTTTGATAGGAAATTCAAAAATCACGCCTAAGGAAGCATCCTCAACACTCTCCACCCTTGGCGCGCCTAATACTTACCATCTTTTACCATGCTTTGGGAAAACTTTCATCTCATTTACTATCCTTAATTACCTTTCACATCTAAACATGGGCGCATTTCCTTGTAGGAGGAGGATAAACTTGCCACCACGCCTTGTGACCCTTCAACTTCCACGCTTTTGTCTTGACATGCACAAGTTTGGGCGCATTTTGCCTATGGAGGAGGACGAGATTCTTTGACCTTGTTGACTTTCTCTCCCCTTGAGCGCATTTTGATGTGTGTGAAGGATTTTCTTCTTCCAACGTTCTTGGGTGACTCTTCACCTTCCAATTTTTGTCTTGACATGGATGCATTTGGGCGCATTTTGCCCTTGCTGGTGGATAAGAAACTTTGACTCGTTTGACTCCTTGCAACCTGGGCGCATTTCACCCCCTGTGAAGGATAAGCTTGCATCTTGGGCGCATTTTGATGCATGAGGAGGATTTTCATGTTTGACTTTGCTTTGACCACCTTGTGAACTGGGCGCATTTCACCCCTGCTGGCGGATTTCTCATACTTAGAAATTTTTATGCCTCTTCATCAATCTGGGCGCATTTTGCCATGCCTGCTGGACGAGACTCCAGACTTAGAAAAATTTTATCATCCTCGCCAGCCTACGTGCCCTGCTATTTATAGTAAATTCTCTGAATTTGGACTTCTGAAGCTCGGAATGGCCTGAAATTTTAAACATAGCGTGCTCATGCCTTTATCAACTTGTCGGCACTGCCACTTTCGATCACCCTGCTATTTTTAGCCTGTTGAGGCGGCTTTACTAAAAATAGTAAGCCTTTGATTCCTCGATAGCGCCCTAAGCCCGGACGACGGAATTTGAATGAGGCGATCCTCACCACGCGGATTCTGGTCGGGTCATTAATCGATGCATGCAGCTGATTTACTATTTTTAGCATGTTTCCAATTCGACTTACTATAAATAGTAAGTGTTCCGTTTGACCTGAAATTTCACCAGCAGACAGCCTGAAGAACGCTGATCGCGATGGTTTACATCGGTTTTCGAAGATTTTGACTTTTGATGCCTATTTTTAGGCTCCGAAGCTGGAAACCCTAATTTGCATTGCATGCGTATCAAAAGATCTCCATTTGCTCTCGTTTCTGCGGCAATCGCGGATCGCCTCATAACTGATCCGGGTATACGGACACACCCGCTAAAATAGCAAGTTCCTTACCGAAAGTGAGAACTTGTTTGCATGTCACACCATCGCGAAGCTCTCGAAAAACCCATCAGGAATCACCTGACATGCAAAGAAAAGCTCGACATGCAAACCCTAAAAATAGCCTCGGAAGGCTGAATCCTGAAAGTGGTCATCTTGACTTGCATGTTATACCGTTGCGAAGGTCTTGAAAAACCCAGAAGGAATATGCAGACATGCAAAGAAAATCTCTGCATCTGCACCCTGAAATTAGTCCTGGAAGCCGGACCGCTAAAAATAGTAAGTTGTCCAATTTTGCTCAAATTTGGCATGCAAGCAGTCTGATGTACTCTGAATGCTGTGTGATGATCGGAAACTCGAAAATACTGATAGATTGCCCAGGATTTCACACTTACTAAAAATAGTAAGTACCTCAGATTCTGATGAAACTTGGCGGGAAACCTGCTGGATGTCTGCTGACAATAACGTTAAATTCAATTTTCAATTTACTGGCCCTACTTGACCTTGACTTGACCCAAAAATGATGAAACCCTAATTTTAGAATTGGCCAATATCTTCACGTTTAAGCTCAATGACGACACAACCCCCCGGAAAGACAGACACCAGAAAAGAGACAGAGCGAGAGAGCGAGGAAAAACCCAAGCCAAAAGACCGGAACGGAGCAAAAATAAGGGGGTCCCCATCTGAATGGGGCGATGTGTGAAAAGGTCACAACATCTGGCGACTCCACGGGCAAGTGTTGAAAAACACTTTAAGAATTGAACTCAGATTAGTCTTCCTCATACCATCATACGGAAAAGGACACTTACTCAAAAGGGGAGAAGAATCCGATATTGGATCAAAACACTTTCGTCTAAAACCCTGTGAGTGTGTGCATGCATTCCATCTCTGAACCATGTCGGCTTCCGGAATCGGCCGTAGTAGGTTATATAAATATCTTAACTTCAAAAGCATCCTGGACATTGCCTCGCTGCCAGTCAGGCGTCCATAGCCCCGACGAGGTTATCGCTACAATTCTCACGAATATTGCTCCACTGCCGGCCGGGCGTCCATAGCCCCGGTGGAGTTACTCGTATGTTCCCAAAACCAATATTGTATGATATTTTCTTTCATTTTTCATTTTCTTATTCTTTCCTTTTTCAGATATTTCTTTTAAGCACATTTTCTTTTCTTCGCTTGATTCCTCCGTCAATTCCTCAATTGGCTGGCAGGCAATGAAGCCTCCAATGGGTTTGAGAATTGCAGTGGCGCTGAAGCAAGATGTAAGATTTTCACCTGCCAAAACCTTTCCCAAGAAACCAAAATGACTCAGAGTGGAGATAGGTAAGATTTTTAAGGTCTTTAGACTCGTGTGTTGAGATACAATAACGGGTTAACCTCCCGAGACGAGTTCAATCTCTAACTGGATGATAACAAGAGGAAAACAACCTTAATTCTTTTCAAAAATTTATGCAAATTCCAGTGGAAAGAAACCATGTTATGAAAGTTGAAACATCATCACCCCATCGCAACGGGAAAACCCTAAATCCTTGCCCATTCCAAACCAAAACCACCTGAGCGGACAACTCAAGGGACGGAAACGCCAAACCAAAAACCCAAAGGGCAACAAACCAAAACCAAAACGGAAGAAAAACAGAAAAGCGAACGGAAAGCAACAAACGGGAAAGCAAACCCTAATCTAACTATTTTACAAAGCAGGCTCTCGGAGAGAACCTAAGACTGGAAATAATGCTTGAGGAACTGTCCGTTGACGGGCAACGGGACATCCTCCCCTGTCAATGTACGCAATCTAAATGCATTATCCCCAAGGATTTCAGAAATTTGGTATGGCCCCAACCACAACTTGTCAAACTTATCGTGATCACCCTTCTTCTCGTGGGCCTTGTCCCAATATAAAACCAAGTCAGAAATCCTGAACGACTTGATCTTAGCCTGTTTATCAAACCATCTCTTCACCACTGCCTGGTGCTTCGTTAGATTCTCAAGAGCTTCATCTCTTTTCTCTTCTAGATGCATTAGCTGGGACAATCTTGTCTGAACTTGATCCTCTCCCTCGAGGTACTCTTGAATGAATTGGAGAGTTGGGATCCTTAACTGCACCGGAAACACTGGATCCTGTCCGTAAACCAGGTGATATGGAGATGTTCCCAAGGAACTCTTTGTTCTTATCCTGTCTGCCCAAAGAGCAAACCTCAACTGTGTGTGCCAATCTTTCGGATTTTTATCCAGTAACTTCTTAATGGCATTCAATAAATTCTTGTTTGTGGACTCTGCTAGTCCATTCCCTTGCGGATAGTAATTGGAGGAAAACTTCAGTGTAATTCCATACTCAAAAGCCCAGTTGGAAAACTTCAGCGATGAGAAGGCTGAACCATTGTCACTGACCAAAACGTGGGGGCATCCAAATCTTGTCACAATATTTTCTTCAAGGAATCTGATAACCACCTCTGACGTGCACTGCTTCAACGCTTGAGCTTCTGTCCATTTGGTGCAGTAGTCTGTTGCTGTCAAAATATATCTGTGCTGGCCTGATGACGGTGGGTTGATCACACCAATAAAATCTAATCCCCACTTTGCGAATGGTCTCACTTCAATCACTGGTTGCAAAGGCATAGCGGGAAGCCTTCCTCTATGAGCTGTGGCCAGACTTCCTCCGTGTCCGGTTCCAAACTTCTCATGGAAGTGTTCCATCAACTGTTTTGCTTCTTGTTTTCCTACACATCTCAAATAAATGCCTTCATAGTTCCTCCTATAGAGGACTGATCCTTGAAGCATGAATCTTTGGCTTCTCATTCTTAATGCTCTCCGCTGGACTGGATTCAAATGACGAGGGCATCTGTGATTCAGCAAGTAGTAGACTGTGTCATCGTACCATTCTCCGGGAGACACTTCCTCTAATACATAGGTCTGTTGAACTAGTTCTGGACCAACCAATGCAATAGTCTGAGCCAGAGCTTGTCCTCTGACTAACTTCATAGGCTGTATCTCTATATCATACTCTTGCAAAGTGGCGACCCACTTTCCTCTTCTTTCACCTAACTCATTCTGCATTAACAAAATCTTCACCGTGGCGTCTGGAACAATCGCGTGGATCTTGCTCCTCAAGATGTAATGTCTAAATTTCTTGACGGCCTTCACCAAAGCATATGCTTGCTTCTCAATGCTTGGGTATCTTAACTCTGCTTCTTTCAAGGGTGAGCTCATAAAAGCAATTGGGTGCTCATCTTTTTCTTCAGTTCTTTGAGTCAGTACTGCGGCGCATGTGTGCTCTGAGGCAAATGAATACAAATAAAAAGGCTTTGTATAATCCGGACTGACCAGCACTGGAGCGTCCACTATAGCTTGTTTGATCTCATCAAAAGCCTTCTTAGTCTGTGGAGTCCACTCAACCTTTGCATCTTTCTTCAACATTGCATTCAGTGGCCTTACTATCTCAGCAAACCCGGTTATAAACTTTCTGACAAAATTGATCTTGCCGAAGAATGATCTTAACTCTCTCTGAGTGCCTGGCAAACCAATCCTTGAGATGGCTCCAATACGTTCAGGGTCAATTGATATACCCTTCTCTGAAATAACGTGACCCAGCAGTTTACCTTCGGTGACGCCAAAGATACATTTCTTAGCATTCAGAGAGACACCGAATCTTCTACATCTCTGAAATATTTTCCTCAAATCCTCAACGTGATCTCCTCTTTTCTTCGAGAACACCGTCAGGTCGTCCATGTAAATTATTATGCACTTTCCGACAAGATCTCGAAAAGCGATGTCCATTGCTCGTTGGAAAGTGGCCCCTGCATTGATTAAGCCGAAAGGCATTCTCCTATAGGCAAACGTTCCCCATTTCGTGGTGAACGCAGTCTTCAATCTATCCTCATGTTCAACCATCACCTGATTGTAGCCCGAGTATCCGTCCAAAAAGGACATCATTTGTGAACCATTCACTATTTGCAACACTTCATCTAATGAAGGCAAGGGATAATTATCTTTCTCAGAGGCCCTGTTCAAATTGCGGAAATCGACACATAGCCTTATCTCTCCATTCTTCTTTCTGACAGGCACGAGATTGGCGACCCACGTGGAGTGCCTCACTGGAAAAATAATTCTGGCTGAAAGGAGCTTCTTGACTTCTTGATAAATTAATGGTTCTAGCAATGGATTCACTGGCCTCTGCCTCTGCCTAAATGGCCTGCTGCCTGGCTTTAGTGGTATTGTATGTGTAATCAGTGATGTATCATATGTCTTTAAATCTTCATATCCCCAGGCTATCACCTCTGGAAACTCTTTCATAACCTTTAAGATACCTTCCTTTTCTTCGGGTGTGCAAACCTTTCCAATGAACACATTCTTCACTTGTTCACTTGTTCCTAGATTGACAGGTTCACAATCATTGCCTTGCGTGCTTTGATTTCTGCTTAATCTGTCAGCATCAAATAGCCTTTCTAACTCGACCATTCCTTTTGGGATTACATTAGTCTTCAAATTCAATATCCCTTCTGTATCATATTCAGCCTCTTCAGTATCTTCCTCATCTATGATTTGTGCTTCAAACACTCCTGAGTTTGTGAGAAAATCCAGAATCTGCTTGTCGTCTTCGAACACTTGAAAATTCTTTATGTTATCAGGGATTGCCGGGGTTGAAACCAACTCTATTGTAAACTTTTTTAATCCCTCCATTGCCAGTGGTTCCAAAGAACTGGCAGCTTGTGCCAAAGAGTTTGCAACGGTATTTTTAGATCTGTATACTTGCTTTATGTTGAATGCATCAAAACTCTCTATTAGGTCCCAAACTCTGTTCCGATAACGGCTCAATCTCTTGTCATGGCAGGCGAACTGCTTCCTTACTTGTCGGACCACAATGTCAGAATCTCCAATGGCGTATACAATCTTGGCTCCCTTCTGAATTGCAAGGAGTAATCCATGGATCAAGGACTCATATTCAGCAACGTTGTTGGTGCATGAAAACTGGAGCCTATAAGAACCCAAATAAGCTTCTCCTGTTGGGCTAACCAATTCAAATCCTGCTCCGTTTCCTTTCTTTGACTTTGATCCATCAAACCTTAAAGTCCATATTTGATCATTTGTAGGGGCGCTGGGAGACTGAACACGTGTCTCTTCTTGATTGCAGACCTCAGGAGTCTTTTCTTTATCTTTTGACTGAGTCGTATCATTTTTTACAATTTCTTCTATCACAACACTATTCTCCTCATTCATCTTTTGATGTCCTATTAGAATCTCGTTTTCTTCTTGATGTTCTTCTTGTAATGGAGTACGGGGAACAAGCCTTGCAACTTGTTCTAGTGCCACCTTGCACAGGGCACAAGTGATTTCTGAATGAAATGCTTCGTGTATTCGGCACCAGTTGGGGAGCAGCAAATTTTTAATTGAAGCATCTTTCCCTAACTCTGTTTCTTGTCTTACACTGTTCAGGACAAAGTCCCTGAAATTCTCAAAGGTTCCTCCACCTTCACTATCACTCGAGTCACTTTCAATCAACACTTCGGTGGAGCTCGTGGTATCCTCCAAACATCTTCCCTCGTTTGCATTTTGTAGCATTAATACTTCTTGCTTAACAGGCCTATATGAGCCTAAATCAGTTTGTACGAACATGATCTCATTATCTTCTCCATATTCTGTGATCATCAGCTTCAATCTTGGTGTACTTTCAACCTTGATTTGGTTTGGGACTCCCTTCCATGGAAGCCACATGTGGGAGAAGTCTGTTGCAATGTACCCATTCAGCTTTCTTGCCCAGTCTCGGCTCAGTAACATGCCATACCCATCTGGTATGTCGACCACTGAGATGTCAATACAGCTCTGGATTCGGGGATCAGCTGACAACTGCATATGAATATTATTTAACTCCCCAACCACTGGTACTTCAGTTTTGTCAAGTTGGGTCACCTTCTTTGTGGTATGCAACGGGACTATACCCAACCTTTGACACACCTTCAATGGCATGACGTTGCTAGAAGCACCGGAATCAATCAGACAATTGTGTAATAACTTTCCAAAGATTCTGACCGATACCAAAACTGGGGCTGGTTCATCTTTCCCCTGATAGAACACAACTGGTTTCTTCTTTTCCTCGGATACAACGCTCTTTCTTTCATTCTTTTCATCCCATGGTGAAACTTGATTATCACGGGTGACCTTCTGTGTCTGCTCTTGCCTCTGTTCTGCGGGCAAACTGAATCTAACTCTTCTCTTATCTTCAGCCTTTGGCTTCTCAGGTTCACTTGAAGATCCTTGCACTACTCCCACAAAACCTTGCGACTGCTGTGGAGCCTCCCAAGCGTTGAACGGCGCGTAAGGCACTTCCTCCACCATGTTTGCATTCTGCACAGGACGGGATTGTATATTTACTGGAGGATTCCTTGATGAACTGGGTGCTTCTTGAGGTGTACTCTTTGCAACTGGTGTCTCATATAGACTTCCCAAAATTGTGTCTCTAACTTCAGAGATTTTCATCAACTCATACAAGGGAAGACTAACTTTTATCTTCTTCACTTCTTCTAGCACATAAGAACTTAATCTTTTCATATCATCTCTTGGAAGATTGTCCCTTTGAGGACGTTGCATCACGTGGATTGGCTGTTGCTGGGCAGTTTGTTGTCCATTTCTATTCTGCATATTCTGCTGTCTATACTCTGGAGAATCCTGAGGCAAATTCGGATTATTGCTCGCATTTGGATTCGGCGGGGTTGCAAAGTTATTCGGAGGAATAGAGGACGTCAAAGGCTCTTTCTGGTGATAAGTCCTCTGGTACACCTTAGGTGCTGCTCCTCCGGAAGTCTGGAATGCTTGCACCTCTCTACTCCCTTCTACCAAAACACTGTTATTGAGAGGTGGAAAAATGTAGTTACCCTGGTCATATGGCTCCTCTGAATAAGTACCTTGAACTTCTGAATACGTTTGAGCCTCTGAATAAACTTGAGCTTCCTCATAAACTTGAGTATCTGGCGCCTCCACGGGACCGTTAGCCGAAGCTGGTGGAAATCTATAATTAACCTCTGGTGGGGCGTAGTTCTGGTATTCGGACACAAGATTGACACTTTCTATGATTAGTGCCTGGTCATATCTTTGCACTGGTACAATCTCATATCCAGTGGTCGGAGGATTTTCAGTACCTTCCGTGCTTTTCACTTCTCCTTTAAAGATATCAGCCGCTACTTGAAACTCATGGCATTGTAATTCTGAGTGTTGACTTGTGTTATGAAGCCGACACCATCCTGACATAGCAGCTTCTGCCAGAAATACTCTGTCCGTGGGACGATTTTCTGGAGGCGGCAGGTTATCCAGCAGTGATGGAACTCCTCCATTGTTAGGTCCAGTATTCCAGGACCTCTTCTGATATCCTTGATTATTATTTCGATACCCATGGCTGTTGTCGTATCCATGTCCTTGATGGGCATCCTGATGGTGTTGAGGATTATTGTGATATCCTCGATTGGCACCTGGATGTGCCTGATAATTCTTTATCATTGATTGCATTTGGTTATTTTGATTTCTGAGGTGAGTTACCTCAGATGACAGCCTTTTCATTTGTTCTACTAATTCTTTCATTTCGTCTTTCTCCTCTTGTGTCCTTGTTGCAGGTACTGTGTTCTGGAGATAGACAG
>VDFB02119433.1:0-102013 GCA_007258455.2 Sequoia sempervirens | reverse complement strand
ATTTGATGGCAACTTTATTTTTTCATTTGTATTGCTTTATGTTTTAAATCTACATGCAAATATTTCATAAATAGATAATACTTAATTTCTTAAAGGAAAAAAAAATGATTTGAATAGAGTCATAGACACTGAACTCAGAAAATAATTATTTACTATAAATGAATAACGAAGAATAACACTACCATTTATTTAATTACAATTGAATTACAATATTACATTATTCCATATTGTTTTAAAGACGAGTAGTTGTAGAGCATGCAAGCTTCTGCTTTTTATAAATGACATATGTCACTTTACATAGACACAATTGATTCCAAGCTCCTACTCATGACAATGGATTAAAAATTGATTCCAAGCTTCTATTGGTGACAACGTAATACAAATGTGACTCTAAAAATAAATGCATGGGATTTTCCTAGCCAACCATGCTGGAGAAATGGGAGTTGTGAAGATACAAAATGTATTTATCCTCTTTGAGAACTAGAGTCATGTAGAAGATGAGAGGTAGTAAATATACTCCCATCTTTTGCTCGTAGCTTCCATGCACTGAGATAACACTTATCTCCATCAGAGCTCCTCATCATGGTTCAAAACTTGTCAGAGAAGTCAAGTCAACCAGATCAACTTCTTTCCAATTCCACCCATTCTGAACTTGAAGGAAATTGGTCTTTTACTCTGTAAATACATAACTGGAGGTAGGAGAATTTAGAGTATCCCTAATAATACCACATCATATTCTTGATTATTAACCTTACAAAATGAAAACCCTTATGATAATTTAGAACATTGCACTCAATAGTAAAGCCTTTAGCCTTCAACGAATGATTTCAGTTGTGCTAACCATCCCTATTTATGGGCCACCAGTGCCACTACCATCTAGATCCCTATTTACTTGTGAGTTGTGTCATGTGTGAGGTTGGGTATAATGATAATTGTGCAAACCAAAAAAACAACTTAATTGATTCACATAACTTAATCCTTACATTTACAATTAAAATGTTTAATTTGATTGACATTTGGCTACATGCAAATTATACCTCAAGTTGACAAGCTATCAAAATCACCACTCAAACGATATGAAATCATTACAAATATTATTTCAATTGATCACTATATTAATTACATCATCATCTACAGTACATCATGCAGTTTTCAATATCAAGCTATCCAATCAATCACTTCAGATTTGCATATGGCATTAATCCACATTGCCACCCGCAGTACTACAACGACACTTTCTTCAAAAAGATTGAGAATTAAATCGAAGGTAGAGTACTTTGAGGCATTGAAAAGAGAGAATTAAATAGCTCGTTTAACCTTAATCATTATCAATGTCCACTAATAAGTCATAATAAATTTCACTCACTTATGATCAAAACTATATGTTGATAATTACTATTAGTTTTAAAAGCCACATTTTTATATTGAACCAAGAAAAAAGGATTTACAAGAATGGAGCCACAAAAATTATTTTAATTTAAGTAGCTAAAGAATGAAGTACAACTATACATACTACATAGCCAACCTGGCCAAAAAGCCACTAATCGTGACAAAAAAACCAGTCACAAAATACATATTACAAGAATTGTTACGTTGTACAATAAATTATAAAATATATAGAAGTTAGAATGAAGAAAATATATAAAAGTTAGAACAAAGAAAATGAAATCAAATACTCACACTTATCATTTAATTCACCACTTGATGTGACAATACTTTTTTTATAGTTAAATAGCTACTATATGGGGCCGACAGCACCCTATATTGACCAAAAAGAGTTTGTACATATGCTTGGAGTTCGACCACTCTTTAGGCACACCTATCTACCCACCGCCTACTAATTTACAGTCATCCATTGTCTACCACTAAAGCCCACTTGTAGCCAAAAAATTACCAAAATGGCCTAACTGGCCACAAACAAACAACCAGAAACTATAGTAAACCCAACTACCATACACTTTCATGTTTTAAGTATTTTTGATTAAAAATTACAAAAAGACACAGACCAAAGGAACCCCACCAGCACCCATGGCTCTATTCTTCAGTGTTCACCATCACCGACCGCATGCATCTTCCTTGCTTCAACTGCATTCAAGACAACTGGGAACTCCACACCACAATCACTATATGCAGGGTGATTAGCCCACCCCTCCATATCCCTATAGTCATTCTCATGCCACTCTTCTCCCATGCCTAGCTCCCAACCCTAATCATTCTCAGCCCACACTTTTCCTTCCAAACCTTCTACCTCTACAAATTCCTACACCCAGCCCATCGATCATTTCTTGATGATTTCCACAACATGCATCAGGAAAGTGATGTTCCTCTCAATCTCCCCCCAGTGCTTTCCAAGCTCTACAGGTTTCAGTGTTTGTACCATGAGGAATTTTGGTAACTCCAACCCGTTCCCCAGAGATATGTAGTAATTTTTTGGGAGTGGGATGAGCAAGTTGCCATCTACATTGTCCAGTTCCTCATCAATTTCTCCCAACAACGAGTGAGAAAAGACCATTTGATAGAGCTTATTCCCCTTCACTTTCAAAACCCCCATGTAAAGAAGCCTCACCAAAACATTGCCACAATCTCAGTGTTATCCCTAAATCTGTGGTGCACCAGTAGGAATTCTAGACCTAGTTTCTTCTTAACCACTTGAAGCACTAATGGATGTGAAGACACCACTATCCCTTCCAGCTAATTATCAGTAATTTTTCCATATAAATCTTGTTGTTGCTTAGTAGTGTTCAAGAAGAGAAGAATCTTTATTGCTCTCAGACTCGTGAGAAGTTATGAAGTGGCCAAATTTGTGAAACAATGCAACCACCTTCCCCTATTTGAATGAAATTTCCTTACCATTTCATGATAAACGTATCAAGAAACATACCACCCAAGACCATTCACAACCCGCACTAAAGAATGTGACAATATTATTTCAAAAACATTGTGAAAATATATTCCAAGTTACCTATGGGCTCCACCATCTTCATGAACGCTGAGAAAATCCACGTGTTAGAATCCCCGCTTCCCCATTGAGTTTAACCCATGTGCAACTTTCAACAATGGGGAGGTGAGGAGCGGCCCAAATTAAATCTGGCACTTCACATTTGTGTGTTCTTTACCTTAATACCATTCACCTATTCATAACCCTCGAACTAGATGGATGACCCATCTTAAGATGTCTTACTTACCTTTAAAACATGTTCTTAAAAGGTTGCTTTAGTAGCGCAGGATTTAACACTACTCAACCTTATGTCAAAATATTTCCTTAATATTTTGCACCTTGCTATAGTTCCTTTGACAGTTTTGATCATTCCATGGCATTTCCCCGTCTCCCCGTTGAGGGAGGGGAGATGTAGGTGGGTCCCCTACGGGCTGGTAGAGAGCAGTCAAGGTTGACCCACGTCACCCTATCTCAACCGTTCATTTCTCAAACCCATCATTCGCCTAGGTCAAGGGGTCGGTCACCATGATGACTCCAAAGGCTTAAGTCATAACTTAAGCAACCTTCAACTACTAGTAGTCAGTCAACGATAAAATATTATTTTGGTTGTTATGATTTTAAGTGATTTAATAAGTAATAAAATGTCAACCATTTATTTTTGGAAATCTAACGGTTCTAGTATTATTTCAGAGGTTTGAATTTGCAAGTCTAGTGCTTCACACATTTGCTTCTAGAATGCAACTACAGTTGTCCATCAAAAATTCATCGAATGGTCATGGGTTATATTGATTTGCACTGACATCTAGCTTTAGACATAATGAATATGTTGACACTTGTCCCCATTCTGGACACTTTACGAAGGAATTTGGATGTGTGGAAAATTTATCCTGGAATAGAACAATGTAGCATTTGATATTTTCGCCACCCACACTATGATTTATTATTGGCATACCAATTTATTTCACCAATGAATTTTTCTATTGGTTTGAGATTATGTTTAATTCGCCAATGGTTTTATTCCTTCATTTGAAAAAAAGTTTTATTCGCTAATGAAAAACATTTTTTTTGGTTTGAAAACATTTTTGAATCGCCAAAAAAAATATTTTATTTGTTTGAACACAACTTTAATTCACCAATAGAAATATCTTGTTGGTTTGAAAACATGTTTAATTCACCAATGGAAATATTTTATTGGTTTGAAAATAGGTTTTAATCACCAATGAAAATATTTTATTGGTTTAAAAAATTCCAATTTTCCAGGATTTTCCATAGACTTCTATAGATTAAAAAAGATTCACCAATTGGGATTTTTTTCTCGAAAAACAAAAAAATTGCTAATAAAATTAATATTTTTATCAAGAAGTATACAAGATTCGCCAGGATTTTACACCTTCACCGAGGGGGAGGGTTCTTAAAGTTATCCCTGCTTGTGTATGTTTTATTGCTGCATAATCACATATATTTGTTCCTTTGTGCCTATGTTGGTTTGCCATGGGATATTGGATCCTGGGGCTTGCACAACCCCCTTGATCCTTAGTCATCCTATCCTTTCAACATTTGTATAATCAAACCCCTCTTGACATATATTTCTCTACTTTAGTGTGATTATGAGTATAATTTCATACTCTCACTAAATTGGGGGCTAAATGTATGGTCGTAAATTGTCACCCATGACAATTTAACCTTATGTTTGGTCCCCCTCTTAATTATTGGACCTAATTGAGTGTTTAATCTCCTAAATTATGCACTCCATGGCCTATTTTAGGTGGTTTATGAGGAATTGCAACCAGAAATAAATTACACTCATCTAAGACATTGTCCCTAACTCCTAAAAACCTAGAAAAAAGGGTTGGGACACTCAAGCCCAAGGCGTAAGTGTCCACCTTTTTTTGCTCCAAATTCAAATATGTCAATGTTGGCAATTTAAAATTTGCAATTCCATTGTCTAAAGTCAGCCATTGGGATTCAATTTTTGAGAAATTGAATAAATTCCTATAAATACCTAGATATTGCATCATTTCAAATCTAACAACGAGATCTATCTAGAAAATTATTGGAAAAAATATGATCAAGAGAATTATTGAGCAAGTCAAGAGAAAATTTTTAGAGAATTATTGCAGCAATTCAAGATCCTAACATCAAGTCAAAGTTTATATGGGTTTATGTGGGTTCATTATTTTGTGAAGGCTAACACTCTGTATGTCTCCAAAGAAAATCAATCATTCAAGAATATATCAAGTAAGTTCCAAAATCCTTGAAGTGATGTGCATGACTTCAATCCTTCAAGGAATCCATTGAAGGGTGGTGAGTTGCAACATGTGTAGATTATAGGTTTGAAGAGGACTAAAAGGATCTTGAAGGAAATTTTTGTTGGAAGTTTTTTTGTCATTGATTTGGTTGTTGGAAACATGAGCATGATCATATATAGTGTTGTCATTGGTGTCAACATTATGGTTTTATCTCCAAATTCTCTCTCCTCTACCAACATTTGAATTGCATGTGCATGGTAGACTTTGTGTTGCGGGTACCCCATGGTCCCCCCTTGTCCTCCCTTGACCCAATCCTTGCCTAGATGCATGCGGGATCGTGTCCCTCAAGGGCCACTCCTAGATTGTCTGTTTCTAGCACTCCCGTGACTTCAGGTTGGCCCGGGTCACCCGTGATTCTGGATTTTTCTAGTGGGGAAGTGTCGGTGGTCTCCATCTCATCGAAAGTTAAAGAATGGAAGAATGTGCTGACTAATGGTAGTCAGAATGCTAAGGGCTCCTCTTCTCACCCTAAAGAAGATATTTCTACTACGGGCACTGAATTCACTATCCCTGATACAATTAGTGATAGGATTGTCTCCTCAATGGAAAATGCGGTGGTGGGTTGTTTCCTCTCCTTTCGCCCCACAATGGATATGGTCAAGAGATGGGTTGCAGCTAAATGGCACCTCAAAGGAAGTGTGGATATTTGTGCTATAGCGGGTGGTCTTTTCCTCTTCAATTTCATGGCTTCAGAAGACTTAATCTGGGTCCTCTCTTTTGGCCCTTGGGTCTATGGAAAGCATAGTATGGAATTGTGCGGATGGAAGCCAAGGTTCGACCCCGCAGTGGATCTAAACAAATCGGTGTCGGTTTGGGTCTGTCTGCCTAGTCTACCTCTAGAATACTGAGATGAAACCATATTCAAATGTATTGGGGACTCCTTGGGCTAGTTCATCACTTCAGACTCCATTACTAGGTCCAAATCCAGGTTAGTTTTTGCCCATTTTTTTGTTAATATCGAAGTGCATAAATCTTTTCCTACCTCATTGAAGCTTTGTTCCAAGTTTGGTTCCTAGAACCAACAAGTCTATTATGAGAATGTTGTAGTTTACTGCTAGAAATGTGCTAGACCTGGCCACCTAATCTTGAACTGTAAATCTTCTTTAAAACATGTTCCTAACCCTAGTGAGTCTATTGTTGATGACCACTACCCTTTTGAAGATGACATTCTAAAGATTGTTGACTCCTCAGCCAAGTCTGGATCTCCCAAGTTGGTTGACTCCCAGGTCAGCCTTTATTTCCGCATTGTTGGGAAGAATGTCTCCTTCACAGACTTGGTTTTGGTCCTTGTTGCTCCTGCTCTGGCAGATGGCTTGGTTATTCCTAGTTGTGTGGTTTTGAGGGTTAGTGCTCCTTCCCCTAGCTAGGTGTTGTGGGAAGATGATGAAAATGGTGACTCTTTGAAGGAAGAAGGGATTAACTTAACAACTGGGCTAGTATTGATAGGAGGTGAAGAAGGAAAAATCATGGAACAGGAGGATTCAAAAGTTAAAGATGAGACGGTTAAAATGGATTATGTGGGTTTGACACAAGAAAAAACAATGGAGGAGGAATTATAGTCAACCCCAAAGAAGAAGGGGAAATAGAGGAAAGCGGATGTGGGTGGTGACTCTAAACCTGGAAGGCTCAACCAGCGACAGACTAAGAATGGTGAGATAATGAAAGAGTTAGCCATTGGTAAATAGAGGACAAGGGAAGTGTCCTCAAAGAAGGGTCAAAAATGAAGGTCATGTCTTGGAATGTGAGATGGCTAAATAGCTATCACAAATAGCTAGTCCTAAAAAATTATGTTTTAGAACATAAGATTGATGTTTTACTTTTATAGGAAACCAAAATGAAGAAAACTAACTTTGATAATATTGCTAAGTATATATGGTCGAGTGCCCTTTTCTCATGCAGTGATTCAGAGGGTGCATCTAGTGGGCTTGTTGTGTTATGGAATCCTAACCAAAGGAATGCTAGGAATTCCTTATGGCGGGATCTTACATATTGGATAAATAATAATAAGGGGTCATGTTGGTTGGTGGCTGGGGACTTCAACTCTCCTTTGTATCCTTCAGAGAAATGTGGAGGTCTGGTGGACTACTTTGGCAATATGGCTAATCTGGAAATTTTTCTAAGTGTCGTCGACTTGGTTGACATTGACTTGTTGGGTCAATCCTTTACATGGACCAATAGTCACCTTGGGGATGGTTTGATTCAAGCCAGATTAGATAGATTTCTTTGTTCCCATAATTGGACAGCCCTGCTTAGTGCTAATTTGATTGACCTGCCCCGTACTGTCTCTTACCATAATCCTCTGTTGCTAGTCATGAATGATTTATCTACTGTTGTACCTTATCCTTTCCAATTTGAGATAATTTGGAACTCCCATCCAGATTTTAGGAATAAAATTGTTGAATGGTGGAACGTCCCTGTATGTGGCTTCCCCATGTTCAGGATCTTTAACAAACTTAAACATGTCAAGAATATGGTGAAAGGTTGTAATAAGAGAGTTTTTGTGATGTCTTCCAGAAAAAAAAGTGCCTTAGGGGATAAGTTGAAGGTCATCCAAAAAAGAATGGAAGAAGGGGATGTTAGCCTACTGACCTGCAACCAGGAAAGAGAGTCATAGGGAATGGGAACAAATTTTTTAAAATGAGGAAAGATTCTGGAAACAGAAATCTAGAGTTCAATGGTTGTAGGATGGGGACAAAAATACCTCTTTTTTCATTTTTCTACCCTAAAATGCAAGAAAAGGAACCATATAACTAAGTGGAACCTCTAAAAAATGATGATGTGATGATTGATTGATTCACACCCACTTTTCACAGAGATTCCAATCAAGGATAACCCTAGTGATCTCAATGCAAAGGAGATTGAAATCTTGCAATAGGGTTGTCCTAGGGATTTAATATGATATAATGAGGGGTTAACCCCCAAGTTTAGACTTGGAAAATATAATGAAATGCAATTTATAAAACAAAACCCTAGTTGAATGCAAACTAATCCTAAATAACCTATAAAGATGAACAAAATGTAACAAAAAGTTGTAAAACTGAAAGTGTGCACCTGGGAGACTAAAGAAGGCAGAATGGACACCTGGAATTCTAAAAAATCTATTGTCACTACTGACTGGGACTCATTCGCTAAGCTAGGAAAATCAGTCTAGTTTATGGGAAAATGTGCAGATACAGGTTTCAACCAAAAGGGTATCTAGATCTATAAAAATATCTGTCAGGCCTGTACAATGGGACTTATTTACCAATAGTGGTGAATTATTCCACTTCTACTTTTCTAGAAGTTCTAAATTGGATTTTGTTCCTCTCAGTCTACTCTACTCTTTTTGACTAGTTACCCGATCCAAAACTATAAATTGCCTCTTGTAGACCTTCTCCAAGCTTCTCCAAGGCTTGATGACAACTTTATGGATTTGACAACTTTTCTCCAACTTTGTTTCTTGAAAAATCTATAACCTAGCCCTACAAATCACACACAAGAAGAGGGAGAAATGTTGTGGAGTTAGTGAATAAGTGTTTTTCTTGGTAAAACCCCTTGTTGGTAATTAAACCTTGAAATGAAAGCAAATACAAATAGAGAAAGATGAATGAATAAATACCAATGTTGCAACTCACCAAACCCTAGCAATAAGGTGTTGTAAATATGCTTGAAATGGCTGCAATGGATGTGGTTCTTGACTCTTGCTTGAACGATGTTGATCTTGAATGCAATGCTTGCTTGAAATATAAACTCTACATCACAATTGTTAGCACAATAACAAACATGAAGAATGCAATCTTTAACATGATGATTGGCACTTGAAGGATTCTCTAAAATGCTTGATAATCTGCCCTTGAAATGTCTTTGAATGCTCTTGTGAACTCTTGAACACTTGTAAAATTTGTGAGGTCAGAATATGAGTGAAAGAACCTTGTATTTATACTCAATTATGTGAGAATTTCTAAAATTACAACATGCCAAGTCGACATCAAATGTAGGAGAATAAAATCTCGCCGAAAATTTGAATTAAATTTGATTTTTTGTCACACGGGACTCATTCGCCCAAGGTGGTGAATGAGTCCCACTAGACATAATGTATGGGACCAAAAATGAAAAGTGCTTAGAAATGTGTGGAACCTGCATCAGGGCCAAAAAAGACCTAGGTGGGACTCATTCGCCCAAGGTGGAGAATGAGTTCCAAAAACTAAATTTGGGCCACACAAGCCAAGAACACCTGAATTATGATTGGTTACTGATTGGTTTCGGGATTATCCTTGAAAAGATGCAATAAATGAGGCTTGTGGATGCAAAATAGGGCCAACTAAAGCATAAGAAAGACCAATTATTAATGATAAGCCTAGAGAAATGTGAAAGTGTGTTACAACACTTTACAACACTCCAAATAAGGTAAGATTAAGGTTGATTATGATTAAAATTATGTTTATTATGCTTAGTTGATTGATTACAACACTCACAACACTTTTGCAAGGCACCATTAAAATTCCATTAGTTCACAAGGGCCCAAGACCTAATGTGAATGTGTTATCCACATTGCAACCTCAAATCAAGGCAACATTAAGCCAAAATCTCAAGGAGGGCTGGAACAAGTTAGAAAAAGTAGAAGGATTTCAGTGACTCGACTAAGCTTAAAAATGAGCAAGGGGTCTTGGTCAATACGCCAACCTAGATTGGGCTCTTGGCATCAAAATATTTTCAAAGGGATTATTTAGCTCCTGCTGAGGCTCCCAATCTAGCTTTGGATAACCTACTACTAGACCCTCTCCTGGCCACCATAACCTAGGATGATAATAATAGAATTCTTTTTGTTGTCACTCCCGAGGAAGTCCATCTGGCTACTTTCAGTATGGGTGCCTATAAGGTGCCTGGCCCGGATGGTTTCCCCCTTGCCTTCTTCTAGATATTTTGGGATATTGTGGACGAGGACCTTGTCTTGGCTACCAGGAATTTCTTCAAATATGGAAAGATTCTCAAATAGTTGAACCCCACTTTTATTTCCCTAGTTCCCAAGGTTGTTGAACCCCAGTTAATGACTGATTTCAAGCCCATTAGCCAAATTTTTGCAATACCATTTACAATATCTTCTCTAAAGTCTTGGTGAACCACCTTAAACCCCTCCTAGAAAAAATAATTATCCCTACCCAAAAAGGTTTTGTTCTAGGTCATCATATATTGGATGCTACCATAACTACTCATGAAATTCTCCACTCCATGGACAAATGCAAAAATGTCAGTATGGCCCTCAAATTGGATATATCAAAAGCATATGATAAGGTGTTATGGGAGTTTATCCTTAAAGTCCTAGCTAAGTTTGGTTTTGACCACAGGGTGGTCAACCTCTTGATGGAATGCATTACCACGGTGAGATACTGTATGTTGGTTAATTGGGGTCCCTTTGGTTTCTTCAACGCTGGGAGAGGTATCAGACAGGTTGATCCCCTCTCACCCTATTTATTTATCATGGTTGTGGATGTCTTGAGTAGGAACATATCTAAACTGTTATTGGAGGGGTCTATAAAGGGGGTCAAACCTGTCTCTTCCTTGGAACCTATTGTTATCCAACAATTTGTTGATGATACGATACTCTTTGGGAAGGACTCTATGGTTGAAGCCAAAAAAGGAAAAAAAATTCTTAATAATTATGTTGTTTGCTCTAGCCAATCTATAAATTATAATAAAAGCATGATTTACTTCTTTAAAAACACTCCTTCTCTATAGGATTGGGTGACTAATGTCCTTGGTTGTGTGAGTGGATCTCTCATTTCGGTGTATCTAGGGTTACCCCTTACTGTTAATGAAGTCACTTTGACCTTTGGAACATAGTTCTTGAAATGATTCAAAGGATATTGGTGGGGTCAAAAGGCTCCATTCTCAGTCATGCTGGAAAATTACAACTCATGTCTAATGCCCTTCAAGGGATCCCTGTATACTTCCTCTCTATCTTTAAGATCCCCAAATATATTGTTGAGAAGCTTGAAAAAAATCAAAGGAACTTTTAATGGTCCGAGACTAAGGAAAATAAAAAAAAATCTCTAGTTAGCTGGGACAAAGTTTGTAGGCCTAAATTTAGTGGTGGATTTGGAATTAGGAATATCCTATGCACCAACAAGGCCTTACTTGCTAAGGTAGGTTGGGACCATTTGAGGAAAAAAAGGACTAGTGCAATATTATGAATGCTAATTATCTTCACAATAGACCTATGATTAAGTGCCTCTCTAATGATCACCCCTTGGGATCTCTGACATGCAAGAACATTTGTAGAATGAAGGGGTTGCTCATGACCGGAATGAAATGGAAGCTTGGGAATGGTAATAACATCATATCCTAGGAAGAACCTTGGTTGTTAGACACCCCAATTTCACACTTTGAATTCAGGAATCTTATGAGATTTGCACAACTCTTCTTCAGTATGTACATTGGTGACTACCTTCTTAGTCAACTAGGGGCTTGGTGGTGGAAAGATCTGCTTATTTGTTTTCCTTTGTCCCTTGAGTTGCTAACTATGGCTAAATCTCTGTGAGACTTACTCTCCCTTACCAAATTGCCTTTATCCAACATGGAGGATGAATTCTACTAGACTAATGACAAGCAGGGTAATTTTATAGTCAAAACGGCTTACATCTACTTTCGTTTCAAGGTATTGAGCATGGACCCTGGAAACAGGTTTGGAATAGGAACGTGATTCTGAAAATAAATTTTTTCTGGTGGACAACCTACCATAACAAGATCCTCACTCAGGATAACCTGAGAAAAAGGGGATTTCAAATCCCTAACAAGTGTATGATGTGCAAATGCAATGAAGAATCTGTGGATCACTTACTTTTGCACTTCTTGTTTCTTTTTGGTGTCTAGGAGTTGGCTTTGGAGAGATTGGGTACTCACTAGACTATGTGTAAGGACATCAAATCCTTTATCTTGAGCTAGTCTAGACCCTTCCATCACCCTTACCTAGAGAGATTTGGAACGAAGCCCCCCCATCATCTGTTGGTGCTTATAGAAAGAGAGGAACAACCGGATATTTAGGAATATTGAGGTGAGTCCTAAGGAGGTTTTTGGTATAGGGTTAAGGCTAATCTCTGAAAATATTCAATTTTCAATGGGAAAAACCCTAGACAAAGCTCCTACTGAATGGGAGATTAAAATGGCTAAAGCTTGGAATTAGTTAAAATCTGGCACTATCTGTTCCTGCAACCACTAGAATTCCCTGTTGTGACTATTCCTGCAGCCAAAGCAGATAGAGTAGTTTCTTGTTTGTTTGCCTAGATTTTCATTCCTATCATGCACCTCATCTTAGTATAGTTGTTGTTTGATGTTCAACATCTATGTTATTTCTTTCCAAGCAATTTAATTTCAACACCATGTCTTTCTTAGTTGTAGAATGAATGTGGCTACTTTGGAATTCCTAGTGTACATACTGTGCTGACCCATTTCAAGTCTACATCCCTGGGTTGACAAGTTAAATGCACCTTCATAGTGATTAAGACATCTATTCAGATTAAATGTCCAATCTCTGAATCGCAAATTTTTGGGCTTAGTTGTTAGATCATTGTAGGAGGCCAACATTTTTGGTGTCATTGTCAGGGATGGTGTCAAACTAGGGAGCTCTTTCGAGTCATTGATAATTTTTCTTGTTGTAGTATTTCTGAAATTTTGTTCTTAGTATACCACCTCATTTAGGAAGTAATGATCCACCATTCTTTTGCCAATTCTTTGTGTGAGCTGGCCAATAGTAAGTTGATACCATATGCATAGAGGAATGAGGAGAGATGCTCATGGGATATTTCTTCCTAATAACCTTGATCCATTCCAGCTAGTTGAGCATCAAAATCTTCCAAAAGAAGAATAAGAGCCACACCCCTTTGTTGATGCATTCCTTGATCTGACCAGTTTTGAAATTTCCTCTAAAGACCAAAATCAACTTGACAATCCCTTTGCTTTGGATCTACATCAGGCAGGCATGGGTGATGCAAATAGAAATAAACCTAACGAACCAGCTTTTCCTTTCCCCATTGCTCATCAAAATGAAGTGGACAACCTCAAAAATATCCCTACTTCAATCCTTCCTAAGTTCTATGGACTTGTCATAGAAGATCCTAATACTTTCTTGTTTGAGTTTGACATACTCTGCAAGATTTATGACTATACCACCAATTCCCATAGGCTCAAGCTATTCCCTACTACCTTGAAAGAGGTTGCATTAATATTTTTCATGAGCCTAAGAAGAAGTACTATGGAAACTTGTGAGGACATGAAGACAAAGTTCCTTGAGAATTACAAGGAATATTGCAGGGGTAGTGACATGAGGGGAGATGACATTTTTAGGATGCAACAAAAGCAAGATGAGATCCTGGACGATTACATTGCAAGGTTTTTGTATTGTCTGCAGAAATCTTCACACCATACACTCAATGAAGAATCACAAAAGTTTCTTTTCCTAAGAGGAATATATGACAGTTGCACTGATGCCTTGGACTTGATGAGAGGAGGAGATATCTCCAAATTTCCTTGGGAGGATATCAAGAAGATATGCCAGAACTACTCTAGGGCAGCTTCAAAGAAAGAGAGAGCTTACCAATCCTCTATGGGTAAGTCATCTACTAATGGAGTTTCCAGAATGGAGATTACACACTCACTAGTAGAATTCAAGCAAGACATCATTAACAATCTGGCTACTCAGCTAGATACACTTCAGGACATAAAGAAACAAGAGGAGGCAAAGGCAATTTTGGAAGAATATTTCCCTCATTGCAAACAAAAGGACTGCAAATGCAAGATGCTAGCTAATATTGAAAGTAAGAAGATTCCACCCGAGTTCAAGCTAATCCAAGTTGAAGAGGATCCACTCTCTTTTTTTGGGCCATATTTCAATTCTTATTCATCTGATAACCAATGGCAACCCCCATATCCATCTAATTATGGAGGATATCCACCACAACCTTGGAGTAACCCTCCAAATACCTGGCCTAATCACCAAAGCTCTCCGCCCTAATGGCAGCAACCTCAAGGGAATTGGAAATAGTTTCAAGGAAATTGGAAACCACCTCCAGCAAATTAGCAACAAACATCTCAATGCAGGGAAGGACAACAATGGTCAAACCAGACAACCAATTACATGCAGCCACCTTCTTAGCCCCAAAAACCTACTATAATGCCTCCTCCTGCTAGTTCAAGTTCAAATACACCTAAACCTACTCAACTACCGGCTCATCCCACACCTAACCCAAATAACAAACCATAGTAGCAGCCAGTATACTCTGCTAATCCAAATCAATTCCCTGCATATGTTGTGAGTGTAGGTGACATCCACTTGCATTCAAGAACTAGCTTTCCAGCTCCTTCCACACCCATTACCATTGAGTTTCCTCTGGAAGAAGAGGAGCCTCTGAATACCCCCATTCAACCAAGTGTACCTAAGAATCCTGAACCAGCCCCAGTCAAGCAAACTAAACTAGAGCCACCATTCCCCTAGAGGTTGGAAATTGTGAAACAAAAGCAAGATAGGGAGGAATCAACCTTTGAAATTCTAGAATAGTTGAAGCATATATGTGTCCAGATACCTTTATTTTAGGCCATAAAATATGTTCCTATATATGGAAAAGAAATTAAGAAATCATGCCTTAAGAAGCTAGGCAAGAAGAAGAAAGACCCCACTATGGTTCATGTGGTGGGACAGCTGGCTGACATCATGCTTGGGAAAGTGACTATTCCCAAATATAATGGCCCAAGGAGCCCTGTGGTAGGAGTTGTCATAAATGGGATCCAAATAAGAAATGCTCTGATTGATTTGTGAGCAGCAATAAATGTAATGACCAAGGATATCTTGCAACAACTAAATGTTGCAAGCATGAGACCTACTCCTACTATCCTGTAGCATGTTGATAGTTCTACTATTAAACCTGATGGGATAGTAGAGGACCTTGTGGTAACTCTAGATTCTTGGGAGGACCCAATAGACTTCATGGTTCTTTCTCCTAAATCTACACTAGGTGGATACCCCATTATCCTAGGAAGGCCATGGTTAGCAACAACTAATGCCAATATTGGATGCAGGATAGGAGACATGACCATTTATGATGGAAAGAGCACCAAAAAAAAAAAATTCTACCCTCCTACTCAACCATCCCATAACATGGATAATCCTATATGGCCACATGTTGGTGAAGAGGTTGACAAAGTTAATTATGTGGCACAACTTATGATGTTAGGAAGAAGCTCTTCCATGTAGCTTCAAGATGAAGATGAGGTATTGTCTAACATAATTCAGAACCATTGTGAAGTAGAGGAAGCCTCCTCTTCTCATGCATCTAATTCTGTTGATTCAGTGAAGACACTTCTTCCTGCTCTTCCTATAGCCAAACTTCCTACAACAACAGGTATGTATCATAAATTTCTGCCACATGAACTCAAAGTACCAAGCATTAGTGAAGCAGCTAAGGTAGAGATAACTACACAAGTGCAAGTGTCAGAAGGAAAATATCTAAATATTAACAGCAAATTGAGTGAAGAACAATAGTTTCCATTGACAAACTTACTAAGAACCCATCAACATGCATTTGTGTGGGACTATCATGATATGAAGGGCTTGGAACCTAAGCTTTTCACTCATAGGATTTACATCAAAGATGATTGTACCCCAGTGAGGCAGCCACAAAGAAGAATTAACCCTGCACTAAGAGAAATTGTAAAAGGGGAACTACAAACATTGCTAGATGTAGGATTTATTTACCCCATTTCAGATAGCCAGTGGGTGTCTCCATTAGTGATTGTTCCCAAAAAGGGAGGGAAGTGGTGACTTTGTGTTGATTACAGGGAACTTAATGCTACCACCAAGAAGGACCATTTTCCCCTACCTTTCATAGACCAAGTTCTAGATTCACTTGCAAGAAAGCAGTACTTCTCTTTTCTAGATGGATTCAGTGGGTATAACCAGATCCAAATTGCACCTGAGGACCAGGAGAAGACCGCCTTTACCTATCCATGGCAGACCTATGCATACTCATTACTTCCATTCTGCTTATGCAATGCACCTGCAACTTTTTAGAGGGCGTTCATTAGCATATTTTCAATTATCTCTCATGATTGGATGGAAATTTATATGGATGATTTTACCACCTATGGTGTTGATTTCAATGAAGCATTGGAGAATCTTAGGAGAGTATTAAAGAGATGTGAAGAGCACAATCTATCTCTAAATAGTGAAAAGTGCTTCATGATGATGTAGGAAGGTGTAGTCCTTGGCCACTACATCTCTCACAAAGGAATTCAAGTATATCTTGCAAAGATTGAGGTGATAAAAAATCTACCTACACCTACAAAACAAAAAGATGTTAGGAGTTTCTTGGGCCATGCAGGCTACTACAAGCGATTCATCAAGGATTTCAACAAAATCGCAGCACCATTGTATACTCTTCTCACTAAAGATGTTGAATTCCAATGGACAAAAGACTATGACAAGGCATTTTTCGATTTGAAGGAAACTTTAACTCATGCTCTTGTACTCAAAGGGACCAATTGGGAGCTTCATTTCCACATCCATACAGATGCATTAGACTATGCCATAGGAGCAGTCCTAGGGAAGAAAGAAGGAGCTATTGAAAATGCTATTTATTTTGTTAGCAAAAACTTGGAAGGTGTTGAATTCAACTATACAGTGACAGAAAAAGAAATGTTGGCAGTAATCTATGCCCTCAACAAATTCAAGCACTACATAATAGGCTATCAAATCTTTGTGTATGCCAACCATGCATCCATTAGGTATCTCATGAATAAACCCCTGATATCAAGTAGGTTAGCCAAATGGTTATTGTTGATGTAGGAGTTTGACATAACCATTGTGGATAAGCCAGGGAAGGCCAATGTTGTTGCAGACTTTCTTTCAAGGCTGACTATATCAGAGGATAGCCAAGTCATTGATGACTCTTTCCATGATGAACATCTATTCTCCATCAGTGTGCAAACACCCTGGTATGCTGACATAGCTAAATATATGGTCATAAGGAGAGTTCCTCCTCGCTTCTCTCCAAAAGAGAGAAGGGTTCTCATTGAAAAATCATTTCCTTTTTCATGGATTGTAGGATGTTTGTTCTACACTAGACCAAACCATGTCATGAGGAGATGTGTGATGGAATATGAGACATGATATTTTGCATGCATGCCACAATGAACCATGTGGAGGACATTTTACAGCCAAGAGGAAAGCAATAAAAATTTTAAACATAGGATATTACTGGCCCACACTCCACAGCGATGTAGGGAGATATACAAGAAAGTTTGATAGATGTCAGAGGATGGGAAAGCCAACCAAATCTGATGAGATTCCCCTTTATCCTCAGGTAGTGTTCACTCCATTTGACAAGTGGGGATTGGATTTTGTAGGACCCATTGATCCTCCATCCAATGGTAAATCCTATATATTAGTATGCATTGATTTTGTAACCAAATGGGTACAAGTTAAGGCCATGAAGCATGCAAGAGATAATAAGGTTGTGAAATTTCTTTATGAGGAAATTTGCACACGGTATGGGGTTCCAAGAGAGATAGTGATTGATCAAGGGGCTCAATTTCCCTCAACCCTTGTTGCAGCACTAGTCAATGAGTACAACATAAGGCACCGAAAGTCTACTCCTTATCACCCTCAGGCCATGGCCAAGTTGAGGTGACTAATAGGGAAATTGAAGCCATTTTGACCAAAATAGTGGTTGTTCATAGGAAGGATTGGGCGAACAGGCTGCCAGAAGCTATCTAGGCCTATAGGACAAATTGGAAAACAACAACAAGCTTCAATCCTTTTGAGTTGTCGTATGGAAAGACAGCTATGATTCCCATTGAATTTGAGCATAAGATTCTTAGGACTACAATAGACTTGGGGATGAATATCTCTGAGGCACAAAGGGACAGAATCTTGTAGCTCAATGCTTTAGATGAAATTAGGAAGGCAGCCTTGCATCATACAGAGGTAATGCAGAATCAGAGAATAAAGTGGCATGACAAATTCATCAAGGAAAAGACATTCCATCCAGGAGACTGGGCACTACTCTATGACTCAAGGTATCAGGATAATGTAGGAAAATTGCAGACACGGTGGCTAGGACCATATGAGCTTGCTAAATTTTTCCCCAATGATGTTGTTCAGCTCACCACCATTGATCCTATTAGATTTAAGTTGCTTTTCAATAGTCATCACCTCAAGTTTTATCACAATCCAACTTCCAAGGATGAATTCCTACAAAAATTCACTCAACATGCAACTTCTGAACTTCCTACAGCCGAAGAAAGCGGACCTAGTGTCCCTCCTTTTGGCTAACTAAGGTACATAGCTTTTCATAATAAGACTTCCACTTTTTTGGGGGTCCACTTCTTCGTTCATTCATCCATCCACCCATTCATCTGCACCTTTCTCTCTCTTCCATCACATTGCCATAACTTCACTTCATTCCACCATCATTCCACTCCACTTTCATTAATTGCTCAACTAAATTTTTAAAAGATGACCAGTACTTTCTCCATAATCTTTGCAACAAATCTTCCAAGAATTTAAGTACGTGCGCATCAATTTTTTATATCTTAATTATCTCTTAAGTACATTCATTTAATTGATGTAAATTAATATAGACGTTCTCCATAGCATGTAATTATTCCCTGCCCCTGCCAAGTCATCATCACTCCCGTGCATGTGAGGACACATGCTCAAATTTAGGTTGGGGGGAATTGTGAATACCATGTCCACATGTTAATCCGTCTTGGTTCATGTCAAAAAAGTTTAAATTGAGCCAATTTGAATTTTAAGCGAAATGGTGACTCACATGTGTGAGGTGATATCAACCGCCGCCATTTTTTTTTATCATAGCCTTCATTTATTGCTCCTTTATTGCCTTTATTACTCTTGTCATAATCCTAAGTCGCCAAAAAAGGAAAATTCATACAACATTGGTGTTGGGAATTTAGCAGCGTTGTAGGAAGGATAAGCTTAGCTTTCAGAAAAAGATTGCAGGAAGAACAACCTTGCAGAGTGATTGTTTATTTGTAGACAACCAAACAATGGGAGGTAGGTTAATTCAAAATGAACCCACGGTTCATGATGCATTACTGTAGGATGCACCTAGCCTGGTCGAGTTTAGAAATTGCAGGTGGTTAGATTATTTCCTAAAGCTAAATGGTTTTAATGAAGATGTTGCATTGGAATTTTTCCAGGCATTGTCTAAAGGAAATGCCACAATAAAAGGGTTAGAAGTAATGGCTACTAAAGAAATAATTGCAGAAGTTACAGGGTTTCCTGCCGACGGTGAAAATTACCCTGCTTCCAGAGAAATTGGGTCAACTAGAGCTGAATTTACAGAACCTGGTGACCCTCCATTGAGTGTGGATAAGCAAGGAGCCAAGAGAACCTCTTTGCCTGAGCCATGGAAGAAATTAGTTGCTCATGTTGTGAAGTACATTACCTGTGAAGGTCGTCATTCGAATCTACATTTTGTGCACTTCAAACTGCTGAATCATATGAGGCACAAGAGAAGAATGAATGTGCCAAATGTGCTATACCACCTTCTCTCAATCATGGTAGCCAAGACCCAAAATGGTAGGGATAATTCCATTGTTTGATCAAATTTTTAGTTGAAAAGTCTCTACATGATGTGTCTGATATGACTTGGGAAGAATTCTTAAATGTTGATCAAATTAGACCTGAGCATTTGTGACCTAGGGTTTTGCCTCAACCTCGTAGGGCTAGGAGGAGAGTGAGTTTTTTTGAAGCCACTCATGGAACCTCAACTTCTGGCACAAGCCCTAGTACAAACCCTCCTGCAGCTGAACAAACAATAGAAATTATTTCTTCTGAGGTAGACCATTCAGACAAAGAAATTTCCTCTTTAGATTCTGATGATGATGTTCCTCTTGGCATCCTGATTCAAACTAGGGCACAGAAGAAAGAGGAAAAAATAAGGAAGGGTAAAGCTAGAAAGAAAATTTTAGGAAAGAAAGTGTCAAGCTCTAAGAAACATAAGGCTGACATTGTTCTTCCTACAACCAAAGAAAAATATGAGAGCCCTCCTAGGAAATCAAGACCAGCTAGTCCAGCCTTTGGTGTGTCTCCACGGGAAAGCCCTAGGACTAGAGAAACATCACAAGAGGACATAGAGGCCCCAATGGGGTAGGTGAATGTTGAGGAAAGGGACATATTTGAGGAAGCAACAAATGTAACATTGGTAGATCTTGCTACCATCGATGAACAAGTTGAGAGTCAAGAGTATGAAGAAAATTAGGAGCTCCTACAACAAGAACAGAAGCAAGAGTTCCTGCAACAAGAACAAGAGGCCCTGCAGCCAGAAATAGGAGAGCAGACAGAATCCCTGTAGCTGGAATTGGTTGAACATTCAGAAACCCTGTAGCTAGTGCTACATGAAGAGCAAGCATCAATGCCAGGAAAACTTTTGGTAGGAATACATAGGCCCTCTGATTTTTCAATGCACATGGTAGCTATTAATTTATGGAAAGAGATATAGAGGAGGGAAGAATAATGGAAAGAGGAGAAACACGTGTTGAAGAAGGAAATTCAAAAGAGATATCAAGAAATTGAAGATAAGAACGTAGAAATTGTTGCTTTAAAGGAGAAAGTGGATAATATGGAAGCCCTTGTACCTCAGCTATTAGAGTGCAGGACTCCTCCAAGAGTCTATGCTATATATTTGAAGGAGAAACATCTTTCTTTTAAACTAACAAGGATTGTTTCAGGTTTGAATCCTTCCATTGAGACTCCTCTTGAATTTTTCAATGCTTATTGGATTGCTCCTCCTAAAATGAAGAATTTGTTGTGTGAATTCTATTTACATAATTATGTTGTGTCCCAAGATCCTAATTGGAATCCTTTGTTGTATGTTGGGGGTGTCCAATTAAGGGCATTTATGTCTTGGATACAAAATGAGATTAGTTGGGGACAACAGTTTGGGGCATATAGGCAAATAGAATCCCAAACTCCTTTGTCCATCAGGGTTGAATCTAGAAATCTAGGGGACATTTTCAATGATTGGCACAAAATTTTTTATAGACCAAGCTATTGCAATAGAATCCTCCCTAAGAGAGAAGTAGTTTACAGAGAATATGAGGAGGTAGCAAAAACCACAGGAGAATCTATAAAGGGATATTTGGTGCAGAGGTGGAATAATTTGACTGATGAGTTAAAACAAGTTGAGCCTTATTCTCTGCAAAACTATGCTACAACATGTAAAAGAGTGGATAGATACATACAGATTGGAAGGAAAAAAGGACAATTTTGGCTCCCACTAACTTTTCAGCCACCTATCCTATTATGGCCTGTACCAAATTTTAGATATTACCAGTATGATATAACTGCAAAGAGATAGAGATGGAGCAGATTGGACAGATAACAAGCTTTTTATTGGGATCCTAATTCACAAACTACAAGAACTAATGTAGGACAACTAACAGTTGCAAATTTTAGGAAATTAACCAAGCAAAAGAATAACCCTTCCTCTGCTAGAGGACCAACAAAGCCTTAGGTTGAGGGGAGTGATGAGTCTAGTTTATGACTCAATTTTGATATAATTTATTATCTATTTGTTGTAGTTTTCATAGACTTTGATACTTGGATATTGACCTTTTTATGACATTTTCTTAAAACCATAGACATTGGGCATAAGCTTATTTTTGTAATCTTTAAATGACATTGACATGCTATATGAACTATTTATGTTAATTTTACATGTGGATTAATGAATGCTACTTTAAGATAGTTACAGATATGCAATTGTTGTGCATACTAATATTGATATGCAGATATAATTAGCAGCCTACAAAATTGAGAAATATTCTATCAGCTGGTCACTCACCATCAAAGTCAACAAGGTGATCATTCAAAGGTCAAATGGAGGGAAGACTCTTCAAATCAAAGGATTTTAACTACCTTGTAAATGGTCTTAATTGTTTGTTGAGCGAATATAGGAGTTAATGTTGTGCTAGATCTATGTTATGGCAAACATGCTTGACCAGATTCCATGCATGCATAACCTCCTCTCCACTTTTTATGCTTTCCCTAAAGTGGTGTCCTCCTAATCTGTTGGAGTTGACCACCTTGCTAGGTAGTTAGTTAGTAGTTTTCTTCCTATAAATAAGACTCGAATTCCCCTTCTCAAGAAGTTGATTAATCTGATGATGTACTTGCATTATTAGTTTTTCAATAATACAGTTATGTTGCTCGTTGTACTCATGTTTTCCAATGAATAAAATGAAGTTATAAGTTTGTCCATTTGAGTTTACATTTGTCTTAAGGGATACTCATCCAAGGGGGGGCACTTGTTGAGCATTCCATCCTTTAGTTTAGATATTATTTTTTGTTCAATAATTAGTTAAAATCTGGCACTGTCTATTCATGCAGCCACTAGAATTCCCTTCTATGGCTGTTTCTGCAGCCAAAGCAGACAGAGTAGTTTCCTGTTTGTTTGCCTAAATTTTCATTCCTGTCATGCACTTTAGCTTAGTATATTTTTTGGTTGATGTTCATCATTTATGTTATTTCTTTCCAAGCAATTTACTTTCAACACCATGTCTTTCTTAGTTGTAGAATGAATGTGGCTACTTTGGAATTCCTAGTACACATACTATGCTGACCCATTTCAAGTCTACATCCTTGGGTTGACAAGTTAAATGCACCTTCATAGTGATTAAGACAGCTATTTAGATTAGATGTCCAATCTCTGAATCACAACTTTTTGGGCTTAGTTGTTAGATCATTGTAGGAGGCCAACACCTTTAACAAAAATTCTAATCTTTTTCTCTCACAGGTTTCCTAGTTTTGCAAAGTGAAGAGTGGTGAAATGGGTGGTGACAGGGTGAGGACAAAGCCGAACAATTGTGGGGAATTCCGCAAGGACCCGCTAGCTTGGCACATCTGTGTTGAAGGAGGTTTGGCACCTTTAATGGAATGCTTAGTTGGTCATGATTTGAGGATTTCAGTGCAATTCATGAGCACTTGGAAAGAAAGAAGGGTTACCATGGGTGGAATCTCCTTCGAGGTCAATGAGGAGGTGATTACATAGGCAACGAGGCTCTCTTGTACTGGGAAGAAGTACCCTAAGCAAACCAAGGCTCAGGACAATAAAAGCCTTAATTCTTTCCTTAAAGGAAATGAAAAACATGTCTGCTTCCAATCTAGCTTTGAAAGAGAAGCTCTCTCACAGCCATGGGACCGGGTTTGTCTCACTCTCATGAAGTATGTCACTTTAGAGGGTAGATATAAAACTTTCTATTATTATCATTTGACTCTTTTAAATCACCTCTGCCATAAAATGTTGTTGAGCATCCCATTTTTCTTACTCACTGATTTAGAAAGTTTCGTAGAGAAATGCTTAGACTATGTTGCCTAAAACCCTGAGGATTCTCCTCCCCTACCACTCCACCAATGCCTCATCTTGAGGCTTTATAATTTTCACCTCACGCTTTACCCATCCAAACCCATCTACGATGTCTGTATTGAGGAAGTTGAACCCCCTACTCAGACCAATATCTCTCCAGCTGAGTCTAAGGGCACCAAAAGGAAAACCCCTCTAGAGATTATTGAAACCCCCAAGCCTAAACCATCCAACAAAAAGAAAAAGGGGAGTGTGGGGCTTTCCCAATCGAATGTTGTGGCTGGGATTTGTGAGCTCAAATCCACCCTCAGCAAGATTGATAGCAAACCTACGGCTAAGAAAAAAGTGGACGAAGAGGGGAAAGGTCTAGTGAAGCTGCCAAGCACTGACAACGATGGGAAGAATATGGTGGGAAGAGACTCCAAGGGGGATACTGTGGTTTCTGCTATGGTGGAGACTAGGGTTGGAAATACCAACATTAGGAGATCTAGAAGGCTAGCAAAAAATAGCAAGAAAGTGCATATTAATGAAATTTCTACTAATGAGGAGTGGTCTGATAGCAAGGGAAATAGGAATGAGGAAGACATAGAGGAAGAGGGGGAATTTGTTGAAGGGCCCAACCACTTTTCTGACTTCAACAAAATGCTAAAGGAGAATTCAACTTCCCTGTCCTCTGACACTCAGGCTATGGAGCATGAAAACATCATGAAGATTGTGGACAAAGGGGATGATCATTGCATGTTGTTGGAGTGGGTGAAGAAGCTCAAGAAGAAGTTCACTGGTCTAGCTTGGTTCAATATCAAGATGGTCCACCGTGTTGTCAGAATCTTTTCTAATGTACTTAAGGATGAAATGGATAAGAAGGCTATGGAGGAAGGCCCCAACTAGGTTGGGGAGGATGTTATTTTCCTCCTCTCTCAAAATTGGGAGAATGCTTGTTAGTTTGTTGTTCTTGTGTCTTGTCTGTTGGGTCATTATATTGTCAGTTGTTTGTCTGTTGTTATTGTGTTTTGTTTTAGTGGTTGTTGCTATGTTTCTATGGACCTGATCTTTTTTGGCCCCTATGGCTCGATGTGTAAAGGGTATAACACCTTGTAAATGTTGTTTATCTTATCAAAAAAATTATCATTTGATGTCAAAATTGAGGTATAGTTGATTGGTGAAGCATGAGTGAGTATGGTGATGGTAATCAATTATATAGGTGCAAGAGTTTTGCTTCGATGCAGAACAAATGTGTTGATATTTGGTTGTTACAAAGTTCATTTCTCAGTATGCAGAGTATCAGTTTTTAAGTCCACACTGCTCCGCATCAAGAATAATTTTGGTGTATGTCAGAGTAATCTAAATCCAAATTTTCATGTCTTTATGTCCTCTGGTAATGAAGATAATGATGAGAGTATATTGGGTTTGCTAGTGATAGTGTTACTAGTATAGATTACATGTTTGGAATGGTCTGCATTCAACCATGGAATAATAATTGGTTATGCAATTTTGTGGGAGTGCTTACAGGTGTCAAAAGAGTGTGTGATCCAAATGGCAAGTTTTTTTTAGGTTTGAGTTTCAGTTTGTGGATGATTAGTTGGTGTATTTTAGTGTTACCTCACCAGTAGTGTTGACCTAATGAGTTTGGGGTCATGTAGAGTTAAAGGAAGTGTTGGTTGGTCTTATGGGAGTTATTATAGGTCCCCTCCAACCTTTTTGGATGTGTTACAAGTTTTTAATTATTTCATGAAGCTTGTTTGTTTGAATCTTGTGTTGATAGGTTAATGTATTGCATATTTCATCTAATTAGGCTAACCTAATTGATGTTGTAAGTGTTTGTGAATGTAATGGTTATAAATGTAAGATCATTTTCGGTGGTGATGAGAGAATACATGTGAAATGTAATGTGATGTGTGTGAATATAGTGTGAATGTGATGCAAATATGAATTAAATCAAAGTGTGGAAGTGGTGTAGTATGAAGTGTGTTGATTAAATATTTTGAGCTCCAATGGAATTGTATCTCCTACATAATATAGATGCATTATTAGCAGTTAAAATCTTGGTAGTGAGCCACCCCTCTCTTCTATTTCTCTTATTCTTTAGATAGTGAATCCTCCAAACAATGATTCCAAAAGGTAGTGAGCCATTCTGTAATATGTTATGACCAATTATAATATATTGTGATCTAATCCTCATCGTGGTTTTCCCCTTTTTGGGTTTTCCATGTAAAAACACAGTGTTCATGTGTTATGTGCTTTGAATATTACTTTCATGTTTTCTTTCCTTACTACAAATTGAATATAACATTTTAAATGGATGTTTAAATTTTTAAGTGGTTTCAAGAATACTGATTCACCCCCCTCTCAGTATTCTGGGTGTTCAACAATTGGTATTAGAGCTCAGTTCATTGGAAGAAGCTTAACCACTTGATAAAGATCTTGGAGGTTGAACACATGGATACAAATCCACTGAAGAAGAATTCTTGAATGAAAAATTAAAAAGAAATCTTGCAGAATGTTCAAGACTTGAAGAAGAGGTTGTGACTTTGAGATTGGATCTAGAGAAAGTGAAGAATCATGTAGACAAATTCAAAAAGTGCTCTACAATACTTGATAAAATGATTGCAGATCAAAAGAATTATAAATACAATGGAGGATTAGGGTTTAAAAAAGAGAAATTTCAAAGGCAAATCAGACACTATGTACTGAAAAGAAGAACATTGAACAAATGAAGATTGAGGACAAGAAGAAAAATGTAAAGCATGTCTGGAATCAAATGAAAGACTTCAAAATACCACCTATCAGAAAACCAAATGCACAAATGTACTCATATTTTAATGGTTAATGTTATTCTTGTAATAATTTTGGACATAGAGCTAAAGAATGTAGAAGAAAAATGAATCAGAATGTTTAATATTTTCCTGTTCAATTCTTTACATGCAATAGATTTGGTCATAAGGCTAGTGAATGAAAAAAACGGATGATGAATGGTTACAATAATGGCATGAACTTTCCATAATTCAATGGCTATTGTTATGCATGCAATAGATTTGGGCATAAGGCTAATGTATGCAAATCTAGAGTTGGCGGAAGTAAGCTTGTTCAAAATGTTGTCATATGTCACAAATGCAATAAACATATCCACATATACCAAATTTTGCAGAAGAAAGAATGTGAAGGTTGATCTAGTAAAGAAGAATAATCCAATAAAGAAGGCTGATCTCGTAGAGATGAAGAAAGAAATGAACAAGATATGGGAAAATAAAGAGGAGAATGAGGTTAAGGTGAAGTCTATACCAACTTCTACTGCAGATATTTCCTCTGGAAACTAAGTAAAGAACTTTGGCTCAAGGGGAGTTTTAATAGACAATCATTAATCCACTACCCAAGATATGGTTTTTATGCCTTCAACACATGGATACAAGGTGTAGGTTGACATACTTGACCTATTGGTAAAGACATCGGTGGAAAATATTTCGTTATGAATATTTGTGGAGAGTTTGAAGGTGACTATGTCATTATAGTTAGGGTTCATCATCTTTTGACCTAACTTCAAATTAATGCAATTAATGAAATTTAGATCATTCAAAAGGGGTTTATAAGTGATTTCACTTATGAAAAATATCATTTGCATTCAAGTGTTTGAAGATTGAAGAGTAGAGAAGGAGAAAAGTGAAGTGATTCAGAATTTGTGCATCAAACCCTAGCCGGCAGAGATTCAAAAGGTATTTAAAAATTTATACTTTTCCATAAGTTTAGGACATTTTTAAAGACTGTTGCAAGATGTATACTCCACAAGTTGCTAAGGTTGTAGATTGTCCTTGACCTAAAATTAAGAGGCACCTTGATAAGTCAATGATGATGGATCTGGATAATGTTTTCAAGTATTTTGTATGGTGTGTTGCATACAAAATATGTTAGGATTTACATTCATGCAAAATTGGAAGAGTATAACCAATCTAATCTAGGAGATGTATGGGTTAAAGAGCTTTCCAAAGACAACTTTAAATTGAAACCCAAGTTCAAGAGTTTGACGGAGAAGAAGCTCGACATCTAGAATAACTTCCATATCTTTTTCTGTGTGGATGAATGGGTGAGATATACATTGAGCATGATTCATGACAAGTTTATCTGGTTGGATATACCACATATGATTAATAAGGAGGTGATTAGGGTTGTAACAAGATTATGTTCAGCTGGACCAGTTCTGACACTCAAGTTAATAAAAAATAAAGTCATGATGAAGCTAATAGGTGCTAAATTTGACAAGAGAGCCTTGACTATCAAATACATTGATGACCCTATAGTAAAATATGCATCAATGATGATTGGGTACAAAATTTTCTTCACAAACATAGAGAATTCAGTTTTTGCTACTACAATCAATACAACATGTGAGATGGTGAAGAAAGGAATAGATTATGACCTATGTGAATTGCTAAGGCTGTAGTTAGAAAACTTGCAAAAGACTAAGGACTCCCAATACCCCTTCAAGTATGGTACCTTGATTATATTCTTATTATTTTACTTTCTTAGAGAAATTCCTAGTGTAAGAAATGTGGTGTGGTTAGACAATGTGCATGTGGCTAGATAGATCAGAGACCATATGTTGAGGTATCCAGATTCAACATCTAGAGATGAAGCCCTATGGGGATTCTTCAAAACATTATAGTCTTGGATGTAGGAAAGAGAAAGGATTCCAAAGAGTGTGGTGGAGAAGTATAAGAAAGACATTATCTTCATGGTGAGCAAAGATAACCACATAATGGAGGTTTTTGAGCCTAGAATAGTATGGATCCCAAAAATGGGATATGAGGTTGTAGAAGACGGACGCAGTTATTGGTTTGGTAGATCAAATGCTTAGCATGCCTAGAGACCTGAAGGAAGGAAGATATGGAACTTATGAAGAAAATTCCAGTGAAGTGCATATGGAACATAAAAAAAGGAAATTAAAAGGAATGTGGAGAAGATGAAGGCATAGGTTGTAGAAATGATGGGTTTGCTAAAGGACTTTGTGGAGAAAGCCAAAAAAATTTCCAATCCTCTGAGAGGTGCTTGATGAATCTTGAAGCTCTGGTGATATGCATTTCAGTATATGGAAATCTTGAGGAGACTATTACATTGTACCCCACTACAGATGATGTGGGAAAATCAACTATTGAGGAAGCTATTTTAAGGTACATTATTGCTTTTGATGTTAGCTTGAAATACATAGAAGATCAGCTACCTGAAGACCTAAAAGGATTTTATATGCAAGAAGGCATGAAGCATTTGATGAGGATGTAAAGTTAAGGGCATATACTTTGGAAAAGATCAGTACTTCTCTCACAGATGAGCGTAGAGTTATATTAGCTCAATTGTACAACAAAGAACTCATGAATAAGAAATGGGTCATTACCCTGATGAGCAGGGATAAGGATGATATTGAGAGGCTAAGGAATGAGACAGTGGAAAAGGTTGCCAATCTGGAAAATAAATTGGGAATGTATCCGAACAGTGATGAACAATTGCATGATGATGTCTATATCCCTGAAGTGAATGTAACAGAAGATGCTCAACATGAGCATGCACTTGAAGAATAAAATGTACAAAAAGTTGTGAATACTGATGATACCCCTCTGGTGGAAGAGAAAATTGTTGGAGAAGAAAAGTATGGTGAAATGTAGGAGGATGATCAAATAGAGCATAACACACTTCCTCAGAACATAGGAAAAATAGAAAAGTAGGAAGTTGTACAAGACAACCTAGAGAACACTAAGGAACAAAATGCCAAAGATTAGCCTCCTCCAGAAGATAATGCAAAATTAGTTGGAGAAGAAAAGAAGAATGAGGATAAGTCTGTTAATCCTAACAAAGAACAAAATGATAAAAAAAATTGAAGGTAGAAAGGAAAAAGATGAGGAGAAGAAGAATGAAGAAAGTGTGAAGACAGTTGGTGAGTCTTTCAGAGCCTCCGAAGACTCCTTAAATATCCTATTGGGTATGCAACTCCAATTTCAACCTGTTGGCTCAGCACAATTGCTTCAAATTCTAATGCAACAAGGCCAAGTCGATATGGACAAGATATCCCCCTTGCATAAACTACAAATTGGTGATGCATTCCATGCCTCCATGAGAAAGGAGATCTTGCAAACTCACTGTAAGAGTGTCAAATTGATAGATGAGGTTGTGAAGATGTTGCAAGAAATATTTCTCGGTGCTTGTGTTGACAATTCATTATCCAGTGTGCACTAATTGAGATTACTCCTAAATTCTTTGAAAGAATACTCTACTAGTTTAGAGGAGAAGTTGCAAAAGGAAGTGAAAATAAGGTGAATGGGAAAAAGTTGGTAGATATCCCAAAAAAATGTGCTACTGCACATGGTAAGCTGAAAAATAACCTTAAGGAGATTCAAAACTGTGTTGAAGAATCCAAAGCTTTGTTTCAATTTTGCTTGAAGTGGCCCAATTCCACTAAGAACATTAAGAATGAGATAGACTCCATTGAGTCCCATATTCACAAGGCATCTAGTGCATATGATTCAAAAAATGATGGAGATGGGACTAAAAGATTAGCTATAAAGAATTTGCACAGACAATTCTTCAAACTATAAGAGCAAAAAGAGAAGATTATAATGCAGTTTTGGAAGCTCAGAGAACTAGTGAATTCCAAGTTCACATCCATATCTAGTGATTTGACTAATGCGAAGAATACAATAAGGTTGAATCTGATACCTAGTACTGTAGACAAAGGTGAGGAGCTTCTCATGGAATTTGAGACACTGAGCTACATGCTCAGTTTAGCCAAGAAAGATTGGAAAGAAGGAAAAAAGGATTGGGAAGCACACCTTGCTAAATTGTAGGTGCCATACACTTCTTCCAGTTGATTGTGTATATTTTTATTTTGTTTATGCAATTTCAGATTTTAGTGTATACATGCAAAAGGTAGTGGATAGTATAGAAATGCAAGTTTTGACGGATAGCATTGTTAGGGTGAGTTGCCTTGATTTGTGAAGAAGTTTGTTGAGTTACTCTCATGTGTGTATATATACATATATATATATATAGCAGTTACGGGGAGTAAACATGTATGCTTGAATAGTGTGTCATTTTCCATTGATTTCAAAGGGGGAGAGTTTTGTACATGTTGCCATCAATGAAAGAGGAGAAGATTGTTGGAAGTTTTCTTGCCATCAATGACAGAGGAGAAGATTGTTGGGAGAGTTTTGTACATGTTAGCATCAATGTTGCCATCATATACAGTGTTTTCATTGATGTCAACATTATGGTTTGATGCCAACATTGAGTTGTAGTTGATTGGTGAAGCATGAGTGAGTATGGTGATGGTTATCCATTATACATGTGCAAGAGTTTTTCTCCAATGTAGAATAGATGTGTTGATATTTGGCTAAGTCACAAAGTTTAGTTCTTTGTGTATAGAGTATCAATTTTTAAGTCTGCACTACTCTGCCTTGAAGAATTTTGGTCTACGATTCTAAGGTAATTTTGGTGTATGTCATAGGAATCTAAATCCAAAGTTTCATTTCTTTATGTTCTTTGGTATCAAAGATAATGATGACAGTATATCGGGTCTACAATGACAGTGTTACTAGTACAAAGTACATGTTTGGAATGGTCCACATTCCACCACAGAATAATATTTAGTTATGCAATTTTGTGGAAGTTCTTACAAGTGTTAGAATAATGTGTGATCCAAGTGACCAATGTTTATGAGGTCTAAGTGTTAGTTTGAGGATGATTAGTTGGTGTATTTTAGTGTTACCTCACCAACGGTGTCGACCTAATGAGTTTGGGGTCGTGCGGAATCAAAGGATGTGGTGATCAATCTTATGGGAGTTACTATAGATCTCCTCCAACCTATTTGGATGCATTAAGAGTTTTGAATTATGGTGTGAAGCATGTTTGTTTGAATCTTGTGCTGACAAGTTGATATATTACATATGTCATCTAATTAGGTCGACCTAATTGATGTTGTAAGTGTTTGCAAATGTAATGGGTATAAATGTAAGATCAGTTTAAGCATTGATGAGAAAATACATGCAAAATGTAATGTGAAGTGTGTGAATATAGTGTGAATGTGATGCGAATATAAATCAGAGTAGAGTGTGGAAGTGGTGCAGTATGAAGTGTGTTGATTCAATATTTTGAGCGCCAGTGGAACTATATCTCCTGCATATTGTAGATGCATTATTAGCAGTTAAAATCTTGGCAGTGAGCCACTCCTCTCTTCTATTTCTCTTATTCTTCGGACAGTGAGTCCAAAAGGTAGTGATCCATTCTATAATATGTTATGACCAGTTATAATATATATTGTGATCTAATCCTCACCGTGGTTTTTCCCTTTTTGGGTTTTCCACGTAAAAATATGGTGTTCATGTGTTATGTTCTTTGATGATTACTTTCATGGTTTCTTACCTTACTATAAATTGAATCTAATGCTTTAAATGGATGTTTAAATGTTTAAGTGGCTTCAAAGAATATTGATTCACCCCCCCTCTCAGTATTTTGGGTGTTCAACAATTTGTTCATTGTTGCATTTTTTTTCATACATCTTGTCAAGCTACAAAAGCTCAGTTGTAGAAATATCCAGAAGTGTTCCGATAGATCCAAAGATAGAGTTTTAAAGCTTAGATACGACACCAGAGGACCCTAAAAAATAGATCCAAAAATTCATACGACACTCACACCTTGGGAATTTGTGTCCACCATTTTCTACCTCAAATTTGAATCACGGGTGCACAATATCCTTCTTTGCTCATTTCTCCTATCCGAATTTGTCTATAAATTTTTGAACTTTCTATATTTGCATCACAATAGTAAACTTCACTCTTAGCTTAGTTAGATAATTGCATTTCATCATTAAGGAATTTCCAGATTTGGTTAAGGGTTGGTTGACCCACCTATCAGATTGAAAGCCAATCTCATGCCTTGTCCAAATCCATCAAACCCTCACTCCATCCTTGCATTTCAAAATCACATGCACATATCGAACTAAACTAAATAAAACTTGGGAAAGGTGTGAGAGAGAAAGGGATAAAGAGGTGGAGAGGGTTACAAATATTGAGAGGAAAAAGAGAGAGATAATGAGAGAGAAAAATCGCTAGGCTTAGAGGAATAGATAAAGAAATACAAAGAGAGGGGAATAGAGAAGTGGGAGAGAAAATAGGGAGAGGGTAGAGAGATTTTCGGAGGGGAAAATACATAGAAATAAAGAGAATTAAAAGGATATATAGAGTAAGATAGAGAGATAGGGATAAAGAGAGAGGGATAGAGAGACAAAGATATAGAGAGAGATAGAGATAAATAGAACAAATAGAAATATAGAGAGGGATAAAAGGATATACAAAGAGAGGTTTAGTAGGAGAGAGGGAGACCGATAAGAGATATAGAGAGAAAGAGAAGAGTGGGAAAAAGGAGGCATGGAGAAGGAAGTGATGGGAACATATGGAGAAAGAAGAACAAAGAAATAGATATATATATATATATATTAGAAGAGAGATAAATTTTGAGGGAGATAGAGAAATGAGGGAAAGAGATAGAAGAGAGAAAGAGTTAGTGTGTGAAAGAGAGGATGGAGCAAGGGAGCTAGGGAGGGGGAAGGAATAATGGAGCTAGAGATGGAGAGATATAAATTCATAGAGAAGGAGAAAGATAGATAGGGAGAGATATAGAGTGTGAGGGAGAGAGAAGGGGGAAATATAGATAAAGAGATAGAGAGAAAATGAAAAAGGGATAGAGGGAGAGAGAGGTAGAGAGATAAAAATAAATAAAAAGATATAGAGGGAGACAAAGAGACATAGAGAGAAATAGAGATAAAGAGGGAGAGGGAGATATATATATATATATAGAGAGAGAGAGGGGGGGGGAGAGAGAGATAATGAGGGAGAGTAATATAGAGAAATATAGAGGAAGAGAGGAGACAAGGAGATATAAAGAGAGATATAGAGAGATAGGTGAAGAAAATGGGATAAAGTGAGAGAGAGATAAAGAGAAATAAAGAGAGGATATACTTGGAGATATAAAGAGAGGTAAAGAGAGCTAGAGAGTGATGGAGATTGGTAGAGAGGAATAGAGAAACATAAAGAGTAGGATAGAAGGATATTGTTATGAGATATATAAAGGATAATATAGATATAGAGAAAATATGGATAGCATTTGACAGACACTTTTATGCCAGCAATCCTAAGATGCCATGTGTTCATGGAAATCTATGCTTGAGGCAACATGTAATTTTCTTAAGACCTTGGTAATTCACCTTTAATACCTTTTCAATGATCTCACAACACAAGTTTAATGATTATTTTTTTAAACCTATTTGTCAAATATGATAAATGGTTATAAAGTGAAAGTACTTCACCTTTACAAGTGTCATCACAATATGTGCTAGTGAATCATCAAGGGAGCAAGGGAAGAAGTCCATTTTAGGCCATAAAAGTTGTGTGCACAATATATATGTTTTTTGGAAGTAATTTTTTGAACATGTATGCTTAACATATAATGTCAAATAGTGCATGAAAATTATTGTTTTGGGCTATGGCTCCTTAGATGACCATCAAGATGTGATACATTTTACATAATTGTAAAGATGAGGTTATTTAGATTTGTATACTTCATGAAACTTATCCTTAATTTTATTTTTTTAAAGGTTCACATTTTAATTAGAGGATACAATTCAATGAGACTGGGTTCTATTTATTGGTAGTATTCTTTCAAAAAAGAAAAGAAACATATCACACGAAAGAGGAAACTGTAAGAAAACATTGGATGTTTATTAATAAGATGTTTTTATTTAACTTTTGATGGCTTTGCATAATTTTTAAAATATTATAATTTGATCCTTTCCTTAAATAATATAATAGTTATGATGTGTAGTTTAAAAATCATTTGTAGATAAAAAGTATGTTGAAGCTATGCAACCACAATTTAATCATAAATTTGTTACGTGTTAGCTTTTATATAATTTTTTCTTCCCACATTTTTCATTCTTTTTGATATTTTATCCTTAACATTCAATAACATACAAAAAAATATAATCTATAATTTTAAAAATAAAATTAAAAGAAGAAAACCCCCAATTATAAAAAAAAAAATAGTTAAAATATTTTTATTCAAAAAAATATCTAAATGGCTAGATGGGACCCTATTGGAGTTGAACACACAGTTAAATTGTATATATTTAATTTATTCATTTATGCTTTTAAATTTATCTTTTGTGGTCAAGTGGCCCTTAATTTGTTCATTAAGTTGAATGACTCGCAAATAGTCCATGGAATATCAAGTCATCTAGACTATTACATGAGACACTATAAGATATAATGTTGGAATAATGGGTATGTGCAGGGTCATGATGGGCCAAAAATTGACGAAATGGTGGGTATGTGTAGGGTATGTGGCTGACAACTTTTTTTTTACCCAAAATTGATGAAATGAAAAGGTTTTTAAAAGAGATTATATGCTTTCCACCAATATAAATTATGTTTTACTTTCAATTTAATAAATAATTATTATTCATTTTCTATTTGAATTATGACTAAATGATTGATGGTGATTGAAAAAGATCTATAGCTTTCAAACAGATCACATTTTGAATCCCAAATATGTCACATTCTATGCTTACATACTATAGGATTAAAAAAGAATAATTTAATTTCATGAAGTTTTGACCAAGTTAAGGTGGTTAGACATACGAGTTTGTATATTTTTTAAAATTTGTAATAAAAAATCATAATTAGTTATTTACTTGGAAAAAAATTACAAAAAATATGCATCACATCGGACATGAATCCTACTTATATCTAAAATCTTATAAAAAAATATTATCATTAAATTATTGTGGTGAGGGTGGTCAGACATACACCTACTTCTTATTTTTTTCCTAAAATTTAAGTACTACTGCATTGAAATTTCAAATTTTCACCAAATAGATTTTTTATTTTTTAAATAGACCTAGTAGTTTAGAAACTACATTCAATTTTCTACAAATTCTATTCTTACATATTTTTGAAATAATATAGATAACTTATTCAATTTTTTACATCAAGTTGTCTAACTCTGATTTTTTCTGAATTTTTTGCCACTTAAGGGTCTGTTTTTTCCATGATAATCCCGCACATACCCACATACCATTTGGTGAAGAATCCAACAATCGAACTTTAATATTTATAAATAAAAAAATTGAATCCTCTAAGGAATAATTAAAATGTTGGTGAATAGCTTTAATTCTATTGTTCTTAGTTTCCTAACTATGTGTAAATTTTGAATCTACTCATGTTGAAAAGATAAAAGAATGTTGCCTCTCCATCCAAATGATTTCTTTTATGCATTTAAAATCCTTAGAATTATTTCATAAAAATGATATAGAAATCTAAAAGTGTGAGGTACATATTCATTCCATATAGGTTGAAGTGAAATCCATTGAGCTTGGAGTGCATGTATATTGTCCTATACAATATTGCTTTGCTATATTTTGTGAACATTGGCATTTCTCTCTTCATCCAAATTAAATTTACATGATACATTAATGTATATTTCCTTTTACAACTAATTAGATATATTTCATCATGTAGAAAAAATTAGTAAACTATTTGCATAAGTATTTTTCATACACACAAATTACTCATAACTATCAATTTAATAAAAACATAACTAAAAACAATGGAAGCAAATAGAAAAGTATACTAGAAATCAAGTACAACCAACAATGTAACACCATGTGGTCTCCACCTTCTTGCCACTATTTTATATGATATATTACTCACAAAACTAATGATTTCATTATATAATTCAAGTTTCAATAACAATTTTCACTATTTGACAAACATGGGTAGTAAAAATCTACTCCAAAGAATATGATCCAATGATATTACACTAGCACCCTCCTATTCAACTTTTATGGTCAATGAGAATGCAAAATGACTACAAATAAACACAAGGCTAGGTATAGTACAATTATAGTAACAAAAGTTTAAATAGAAGGGACATAGAGATACTAAGAAGTCATAATGAGAAAGCATCAATTGAACTTATTTTTGTTTATTGATGTTATAGTTGATACTACTAGTATTGTATAAATAATAAATTTCATTTGAAGATGAGTCTCACTAAAGCCTATCAATCTACTTTGCATTAAAAGGAAATTACATGTAACAATTAAGAAAAGTAAGATTATTGGTCTACACATTTCTACATGTATAGACTAGTATGCTTGGAAGCTTTAAATGCCATACACAAAGAACTAGATGCCTATCAATTTTAATGTAATAATTCATGAAAATTTTATACCATGAAGCCCATACTACTTATAATGCAATCAAAAGGTTCACACATTGTGACCATGCATCTAATTTTTGGCAATTGACATATAAACTCAAATTGGTTGACTTTTGATCAACTATTTCTCATCAACAATCCAAACCTAGTTGGACATATCTACTTATCTTCCCCAAATTATCTAACCCAAATTAGCTACCAATAACTTGGTTGTATTTGACAAAATAGTTATGAGTGATGAATAACACCATATATTCTTACATTAGACATTTTCAAGGACAAATGATCCATAATATTTATAATTACAATTGTTCCTTTAACATATAATTCACAATCAAAAAATACTTTTTATAGTGTAATGCAACATTGGGCCTTAAAAATAATTATTTAGTACAATTGTTCAAACAGATAGTTGGAAATAAACAATGTCACAAAGAACAAAAATGTTGGCATTAGAAACATAGAACATAGTTATAAAACAAACATGCCTCTTAAACCATTAAATTCATGAAGTTTCCATAGTCCATAACAATATTGTAATAAGATTTTTGGATTAAAACTGTGTTGCCAAATCAATTAATCCAGAAATCTTATTACAATCTTAAGACATGTTTTTAGCTTAAATTAGAATCTGAAACAATGAGAATATATGGGAAAAAAATCTCAATGCTTTATCACCAATTTATTCTCGAAAACATAAAATAAATAGAAAAATATATATTTCATAGCCTACAATCATGACATTCGATAAGATCGTATTTCTTTAAGGCATTTTGTCAAACAATTCCCTATGTATCAACACCATAAACTCTCTACATGAAGTGAAAACATAACATTGATAATAAAAAATTACAAAATGTGTTTCAAAATTAATAAATAATATTGCATGTAGCTTTGCACAATAAAAACATAAGAGAGTCTAATACATAAGAATGTATCAAACTCTCACCAAAAAGTAATGATACAATTGCACACCAAAAATCCAAATCTACCAACTATCCATAGAAAGTTTTATTAAACATGTCCTATAGTATTATTAAACATGTCATACCATATGCTTTAAAATCGGATGATTATCTTATAGATCTGTTGGATGTACCCATTGCATGCTAGAATGTGATTGCTAATACTTAATATCTATAATTATGAGTGAACAATAGAACCCTCACGAATGGCCTCTCTCCCTAGCACATATCCTCTTTATAACTCACCCAATGACACAAGTACATATTATTCCATAATGAATAGGTACTCCCATTGAAAACATAAATACAAAAATTATAATTTTCTAAAGCAATAATTTAATACAGAAATAAAACTCTTGTTATCATAAAAGTTGGACTAAAACCTACTGGCTTTATGTATTCACAGGGAGGATCGTATACTAGGGGGAGCTTCCTTCTCCATGGCCTGTGCCACTTCTAGCTGAAACTTTTGCATGGCCTGAGAGGGCAGAGAAATAGGAATCAATTTGCCTTCAACTCCATTACTGTTTCGAAATGGAATGAAAAAGGTAATGGCGCCTGGCACAGCTCCCACACCGCCTTTGGCAGGTCCGCTATAGACCGCTTTCCCCCACCCAAAATCCACAACTATAGACCCAATCTTGCTCACGTCAGAAACCACGAAACTTCCTGCCACAGTAATATGCGGACGCCCTTTGACCTCCATCAAGTCTATTACAGATCTCATGTATTCGTTGTTAACGGCTGTTTTGGCCCTCCTAATTAACTCCACCGCGTACGACAAGGGTTGGTTCAACAGCATTTTGGCTGTGGTTTTGGCGCAAGCAAAGGCGATTGCATTGCCGTAGTAGCCGCGCGGAAGCGTGGGTTCGAATATGGAGCGGGTGTTTATTGGGAATATGAACCGCACCTCCTGTTCCGCCGCCATCTCGAGAGCCCTGGTTCTCAGACGCCACAGGAACCCTGATAATACTTCGAAAGTCGAGGTTTTCATGGGAACTTGTCTTTTCAGGAACACGATTTCTTCCGGCCCGAAGAAGAAGGAAGCGTGGCTTAGTCCATTTACAGACACGATTTTCCCTGGGACTTGATTGTACTCGTAGAGAGGGAAGTTTATTGAGGGTTTCGAGCGAGGTTTTAGGGTTTCTCTTTCCCATACTGGAGGAATTGACGGGCTGCTTGCTCCCATGGCTATTTCGCTCAGAGCTGTATTGAACTGGACCAGTCCCGTCGCATCTGCCATGATGTGGTTCAAAAGCAGGGCGAATATAAAGCCTTTACATTTCAATCGCGTTACCTGCAAATTCATTACAAGATATAAAATCGTGAGGAAATTGTATATCCATGAATTGAAAGAAAAAAAAAACCATGAATCCAAGGGGCTTTGGCAAGAGGATGATCTTGCTTGAATAGAAGTGAAGACCACCATATAGATTGTTAGTTAATTTAGCCGATAGGCTATATTTTGTACCAGCTTTCACCCGAACGAGGAAAAAAGTCGCTGTGAACAGGTCCCCGTAAAACTTCTTCAGAAAATAGGATCAAATCAAATGCATTCATAGCAAAATCCAATTCTAACCGCTGCACATCCTTATTTCTACTGTCTGCAATCTAGTCCCTGCAATCTTATCCTTATCTTAGCACCGCCATTCTGTTTTTCCTATAAATATGATCTATGCAACATTTACAATTGTCCAGCCAGCCCTCAGATTTGGACTGGAAAATTTTGAGGCGCCCTTCTGAATGCCCTCGTATTTGTGGGTGTTGTGACAGTGGTGACATTCCTGTTGGTATGCCTTTTCTATTACAGATGCACCGCATTCCTTCGCTTCTACGTGGGTTTCGCAGCTTTTATAGTATTGGCTTATATGGGCGGGGCCGTGGCTGTTCTTCTTGTGCAAACTCTGTCAATTCCTATTGACTGTATCACTTTTGGGATAGTCCTGTTTATTGTAATTTTATTGCTAGAAGTAATGCCTTTTTTCCCTCTTCTCCCCTGTTCTTCGAGCTGCAGTTGCTCTGTTCTTCCTGAGGTTGTTCTAGAAAGGTTTATTTATTTTTTCTGAGGTTTCATATGCATTCTGATGGTTGTGGTTATTGTAATGAGTTTTGAAAACACTATTTAACTTATCCGTTTACATGATAAATGATTTCACAGGAAGCATACAAGTCTCATACTTATGCAACCTAAATATGCACTAAGCAGACATTTTAAATAAACCGAAAAAGAAATATTGGGGAATTATTTCAGTGGCAATGATAATTTCTGTAAGATTTTCCAGTTTGAAAAGAACAATAAATCACCTAAAGAGATTTTTGCCTGTGCCTTTAAATTCTATTTCGATGCTTGCAATTACTTGAAGAAATATAATGCATTTTAATTATACACCCAAAAGGATTTAGAAAGTATTTGCAGAATTCATCACCAAAAAGACATCACTCCAATGAGCAGCCCACAAAGCTTGATAAAAATTGAAAATGTGAAAAAAGGTTTATAAAGTTCAATGATTTTATGATTGCCCTTGCTAAACAATTTGATTGATGGCATACAGTCTAAGCGGTTAAGTGGTTTTGTTGAAATGGAAGAAGATCAAACATAACAGTATGTGGTTCTATCCATTGCTATCATGCACACCCAACTCTTCACCATTTAATGAATGGAAGCAAATTATGTTACCAATGGTGCCCATTACTTTCACTGAATTAACAGAATTAGTTACCTAATATTTGGCAGCAGGATTCCATGGAAATTGCAGGCAAAAGAGAAACAACTTGAATGCTTTTACAGTACATGTTTAGAAACAAGTTTAAGGAAAGAGAAAACCAGCCCTCGATGTCATAGATAACTGAACATGGAGTAAGAGCAATGTGTGAAATGACTCCAGCTGGTTTTTATTTGTAGCTTTTATTTAGAAGTTTTTACCCCTTGAATTCTAGATCAAATCTACTTCCATGACCAGAACCCTTTTACTTCTAAAACCATTTAATCTAATATTTGTTTCAAATTTATTTCAAGAAGATCTTGGCATTGCAGTTCAGAGGGCCTATGAGCAGCACTATAGATCTTTTCAGTTTTTTAACCCTTTGAACATTGGTATCAAAGACAAAATTGATGCGATTGCCAAGTCATATGGAGAAGCTAGAGTTGAGTATTCAGAGAAGGTAATCTTCCAAATATTTATATTCACGAGCTTGCTTACAATGAAAGCAGTTCTAAATATTGTTATATAATTTTTATGGGGTATTAATTTTTTAAATGTTTAACTTCTACCTCTCCGACTTTAACTTGCATTTCAAAATTAAATGCTGAGAAACAGATTGAAACATGCACCTGCAAGGCTTTTCTAGACTCCCAATCTGCATGGCAAAGACACAGTATTCCTTTTCATATGTTGCTTCGTTAAAAGGGGCCCTTACTAGTTTTACATTGCCAATTAGAGATGTGAGAACTAGTGTTGGGGCATGATTCATCTATCCTCTGATAGGAACTATGAGCACAATGCACAAGCTTTACATCCACACTATAGATGTACAATTGTGAAGACGGTTGTTCATGTAGGCTCGAATCCAATGGTTGTCATCAAAGAACTGAGCGATATTGCCATCATCCCAACAACAGCAAGACACACTATCATGGGTGGCTGGATGGGCACACTTTGGTCTGCTTGTACTTTAACATTTACATAATATTTACTGATTAGCTTTCATAATTCAGATTATGATCCTAATTTTTTCTGTATTTGTTTTTTCTACTTTTGTGGTTATTTGGCCTTGGGCCTTCTCTAATTATCTTTGTAATGCCAGTAGGTATTCTTACTTCATATAGCCTTCTTAAGTATTTGTGATTGTATAATCTCTCTTAAGCCGTACTTCTCTAGTTTTATACTAGAAGTACATCAATTCCTTTCAGAATTCCTGGTTTGTAGTCAAATCTTTGATGAGTTATAAAGATGAAATATTTGAGACAAGAATTGTGACACTCAAACACTTGGTTGCTGATGTTACCCATGGATGAGTTATAGGGTTCTAGGAAAATTCACCCCAGCAATTCACTGTCAACAATTCACCGCGGGAAAATTCGCCGCCACGGAAAATTAACCGCCAAAAATTCATGCAATTAATTTTTTGCACGGTGAATTTTAATTGTTGGCAGTGAATTTGTTGTATGCTGAGTTACAGATATCATACTATTAAGTATAGTACAAAAGAGTTTTGTAGATTTGAATTTCAGCAGGGGCATGACAGTTCCTAAGCAAACTGAATCAACACATTGATACAACATCACACATAATGGATATATAATCCCCCGCAAATCTTTTAAATTATTTGTTTTCCTGTTCATATGAAACCATATTTTCAAGAACCAAAGCAACAAATTACTCTTATATGATTATATCCCATATCTAATTTAGTCAAAAGAACGACATACCTATCTATGAAGATTTTAGAAGACTTATTTTGATGTTCTTTAATCACAGATAGAAATCATGGTTCCTTGCTTGTTAACAAACAAATAAAGATTGCTTTGTCTTTATTTCACTCTATTCGAAAAAGAGCAACAAGTTGCATAATGCTTTCAATGGTTTCATTACATTGATTAGACCAGATTATGTGAATCTCTAAATAGCTTAAAAAAATTGGTTACCTGCATGGAAAAAAAAATATTTGATCTTATGTCCAAAAGAATCCAACATGCATTGTTCATCCTAGTCTGTTGCAATGGTGATCATGGCAGACAGGTTAAAAACTGCTTTTTGGATTTTCTTCTGGCCTAATTCTTTAGCAAATAAAATCAATTTTTTTTGTGATATTGTCATGTAATCTGTTATTTGTTGTTTCTGACATTCAGGATGCTTCTTCTTCTAATAATCCTTCTTGGTATGATTAGTGTTGCCACTTGCAAGTTGCAAATAAGAGGATGCTTCTTCTAATAATCCTTCTTGGTATGATTAGTGTTGCCACTTGCAAGTTGCAAATAAGACTGATATTTTTGTCAAATGGAGCTTTGCATTCAATACCCTACTATACTTTCAAACAGAAAACATCTACTTAAAGTGTGTCTCTTACTAATTGAAATTTTATGATCATATCATCTACAATTTGTTTTTTCTAGGATGTTCTTCCATTCTTAGCAGTTTGATAATTGTTTGAAACCTTTGATGGGACTCCAACTAAAAAAAGTCGTGCCACAAACATAAGACTCCTAGACATCAGACCCAACCCTCCATAAAACATCCTCGAAATAATATTTATGTCAATTTCTATAGCTAATTATTGAGACAACTATTATATGAGATATCTTGATTTCTAGGGTGGACGATCAAAGCATCTCTTTTCTAAACCTCTAACACAAAATGTAAAACCATCAACCAAGAATTCAAAATGAAACCTTCAAAAGCAAAATTTTAAGCAGATGACATACCGCAAGAGAGTTTGATTACTTAAATTTAAAAGCATAATATTTATTCTTGAATTCAATTATATTTATAGGAAACTCTTCTAAAAACATAGACAATTATCATATTTATCTACATGTTAAATTATAAAAATTGCTACAAATAATGAAAAAAAACTTTTAAAAGCTATTACAACATATTATTTGATACTGAAATATTTCCATGAAGATTTAAAACATAAAATAATACAACTCTTCATTCTGTACAGATGAGAATGGGAAGTGTATTGGAAACTCTGTGGACAAGCTTATGGGGCAAAGCAATATCATCTGCTTGTAATTCATGTGTAGAGAGCAAGAGAGCAATTTATTTTTATTTTCTATGAACATATCAATTTATATTCCCATAGATATTAACTTATTATTAATTGTTTAATCCAGTCACATACAACTAGAATTTGCAGCACATGGCATCCATACAAACCTATGCACAAACACGTACTCTCTAACATATTAACATACATATAATTTTCTTTCAGCGTAATCCTTGAACCTTCTTTAGATGCAAATGCTAGTTAAGAGATTAGATTGCAAAAGCTAAGATTTGATAGACAATGCTTTTAATAACAAATATGCATTATATGCTAACAATATATCTCAAAAATTATGATTTACAAATTTGTACAGTACAATAAGTATAATAAAAATAATAATTATATATTTTTATTATTTTAAATATTAAAATTTTAAATAATAAATAACATAAAAAATTTAAATTTTAAATTTTATGTAATTTATTATTTATTTTTCAAACATTTTAAACAAATAATATATTGTTTTTGGAAGAATTCATGGATGATTTTTTCATTAGAATCAATCAACTACCATTCCTATTTTCACCAGTGAGTTTCTAGCTTGTCCTCCCACAACGGAGGAAAGAAAAGGGTATTTTTTCTGGCAAAAGCAACAGCTACCTATCTTTTTTTTCCAGTCAACATCATTTTTTCCACTGATTTTTTAAAAACTTCTTCAAAATTTTATCTAATAAATTTTATAAGATTTTCTTTTTAACTTCTTAAAATTTTATTTTCACATTTATAAATATTAAATTTTCATTATTATTTTAAAATCATAGTTCTAATTGTTCTTAATATTTTTTCAAAAATTAAGTGAATAATTTATTTTTTAATATTCTTATTCATTTCATTAATTTTTATATAATTATTTATAATATAATTGTTTTTTTTTTTTGAAAAAAGGGGTAAAAATTTTATTCAATCAGAACCAGAGTACAAAGCAAAGGCCCAAGGCCCACCAAAACAGAACACCACCAGACCAACCAGCAACAACACTACCTATTCATGTCCTCCACTAATAATCTCTCAAGGGTCTCAAGATAATTAGAAGAAAGCTCATCCTTTCCACTGATATCCCAGCCATCCACATTCTCCGAGGCCCACTTCGCAAGACAGTCGGCAACTTTGTTCCACTCTCTAGGGATATGACAAAAGGAGACAGAATCCAAGGAGTTGCAAAGACTCAAAATCTGTCTGCCCACAGAAGCCAATTGCCAACTAACATCATCCAACCTTTGATTGTTCAGCAAATCCACAACAATCTGAGAATCCGACTCACAGATGATCCTCCTCCAGCCTAAAGAGCATCCACGCTCAACAGCAATCTTAATAGCCAGGGCCTCCATCAGATTATTAGACTGCTGCCCTTTATAACTAGAGAAGACAAAAACCACACCACCATCATTACTTCTACCAATACCCCCCACACCAGCATGACCAGGGTTCCCCCGAGAAGAACCATCAGTGTTAATCTTTAGGACCCCCACCGGGGGAGGCCTCCACTTCCCATCACGACAAACTCGTTGCCGACCCTGACGGGGCCTTCTGCCAGCAACACAACCTTGGTTACTATCCCCCAAGCTCAAATTCCGCACAATATCAAGATCCCCAGGATCAAGATTTTCAGACATGTCACACTTAGCCGAAATAGTCTCCTGAAGCCTGCTAATTATCTTCTTCCACAGTTGAAGATTTCCCAAATTGGAACCACAAAAAACTCTACGATTCCTCTCCAACCAAAGGTTCCAAAGAATGAAAATAGGCCCAACAGACCAGGCCACCTGAAGGAAAGGAGTCTTTGTTGGTGGTCTGCCCAAACTTTCCCAGAAGTCAATCAGGGAGGTAGCATGAATACACCCATGATGCCAAGCCTCCCACCATCTGTGCCATAACTCCCTAGAGTAAGGGCAAAGAAAAAACAAGTGGGAGGTACACTCCTCACTGTGAGAACAAAGAAGGCAAATAGAGGGTCCCTGAAAGCCACGCTTGCGAAGATTTTCCCAAGTGAGGCACTTTCCCTGAGCAACCAACCATAAGAAAAAATTACATTTGGGCCAGGAGAAGTTGTCCCAAACCTTCTTCCACCAGTGCACCTCAGCAGGACCATATAAGTTCCTGTCCAGCATAGCATAGCCTTGGGCAACAGTAAATTTACCTTTTGGACTAGGATTCCACGCCAGAACATCCCTCCCATTAAGGGAGCTGCAAAGCCGAGCCTCCAAAACTCTAGAAAGAACAACACGATCCTCATCAGATCCACCCATGGGCCACTCCTGTGGGTCCTTCCAGCAAGCCACCATCGCCTGCCCAATACGCTTGACAGTTTTAAAATGCTCCACCTTAATCCAACCGGCCTCAGAAAAAATATGGCAAAGAGGCTGAAGCTGAGGAAAACTAGAAAGAATGGGAGGGTGGCCATCCCAAGAGTCTTGCCAAAATAAAACATCAGAGCCTCTATTACATATCCAAAAGAGGCCCTCCTTAATCAACTGAGCACCCTTCTTAAGGGTATCCCAAATACAAGAACCTTTACCCAACAAAGGAAGACGCGGCACATCGAGGCAATCAGCACCAGGAAGATACTTGTGGGCCAGAATCTTAGCCCAATCCTGGTCAAGATTGTTACACCACCTCCAGTATAGCTTGGCAGCCAAGGCAGTGACAACAAGTGCCATAGACCTGAGACCGAGGCCCCCAACATGCTTTGGCCTGCAAACAGACTCCCACTTAACCAGGCTCCACTTTGAGGAGAGAAGGTTGCCAGACCACAGAAACTGCCGAGATAAAGCATCAAATTCCCGCACAAAGGTGGATGGGGGAACCTGCACACAACACCTATAAATGGGGAGAGACTGCACCACCGTCTTAAGAAGAATCACTCTCCCAGCAGACGATAGCCATCGGTGAGTCCAATGGCTAACTCTACTTCGAAATTTATCCAAAATACCCTGCCAATAATCTCTCCGCTGTCCTCCCAACGCCAAAGGGATCCCAAGGTACATCAGGGGAAGAGATCCGATCTGAAATCTAAGAATCCTAGCAATCCTGTTCTGAATAAGCTGAGGAGTATTAAAGAAATAAATAGAGGATTTATCATCATTAATACGCTGACCAGAAGCCCTCAGATAGATGTCTAAGGCATGCCTGAAGTTCACCGCCTCTCTAATTCTAGCCAAGCCCATTAGCCCAGTATCATCCACAAACTGAAGATGAGAGTAGGAAGGGAGAAGGTTGTTCCAGCTCCAACCATGGATAAGACCCTGTCTCACCTGAGATTTAATAAATCTACCAAGACCCTCAGCCATTATAATGAATAAGTAAGGGGATAGAGGATCCCCTTGCCGGAGTCCCCGAGAAGCACTAAACAAATCTGAAGGTTCCCCATTAATGAGAACAGAGAATGAGGTAGAGGTCACACAACTAAGAACCCAGTTCACCCATTCCTCAGCAAAGCCAAAAGCCAAGAGAGTTTTCTGTAAGAATTCCCAGCTCACCCGATCATAAGCTTTAGACATGTCAAGTTTAATAAACATAGCCTTCTCCTTAGAGTTAGCCATAGAATGAACAGCTTCCATGGCGATCACAACACCATCCAAAATTTGTCTCCCTTCAACAAAACCACCCTGCTCAGCCGAGATCAATGAACCAAGGAGTGGTTTGAGTCTCTCAGCAATCAATTTGGTGATGATCTTGTAAACAACGTTACATAACGCAATAGGCCTGAATTGAGCTAACTGGTTAGCTCCTTCCAGCTTAGGTATGAGGGCCAAGAAGGTAGAATTCAAAGACTTGAGCATCTGTTTGTTCCTAAGAGATTCCAGAACCACCTCAAGGAGATCAAACTTTATAATTTCCCAGAACTCTTGAAAAAACTCAATTGGAAACCCATCTGGACCAGGCGCCTTCCCTTTTTTCATATTAAATACCACTTTCTCCAACTCAGGTAACAAGATAGGACATAAGAGAGTCCCATTCATCTCAGAAGAGACCAGGCGGGGAATACAATCCAGGATGGCCTGCTCCTCAGCCCGAGCAGCAAGATTCTCCCTAGAAAAGAGGTTTGAAAAATAATTGACTGCCTCCCTGGAAATATCAGCATAGGACGAGAGTTGAGCCCCATCCTGCGCAACAAGAGAGGAAATAGAATTTCCTTGTCTTCGAGCCTTAACTGAATTATGAAAGAAAGTAGTGTTCCTGTCCCCCTCCTGTAGCCAATCAATACGGGATTTTTGCTTCCAGAAGATCTCTTCCCGAAGTTCCCACTCTTCTAAACCCTTCAGAGCCAAGGACTCAGCCATACCAAGGGCAGAGGTCAACCCCTGGTCCCGAATCTGACGAGTGATAGTATCCAACCTGGACTGGGCAGCCATCTTCTGAGCTTGAAGGTTCCCAAAACATTGTTTATTCCATCTCTTAAGTCTAAACTTCACATGCTGAAGCCGCTTGCTAAAAGTGAACATGGCCGTCCCATGAGCAGGCAACCCCTCATGCCACCAATCTAGCATAAGCTCCTGGAGAGATGGATCTCTTAACCACATCAATTGAAATTTGAAGGAGGGATTTTTGGTGACACCATAAGCGGTGACAGAAAGCTTTATGGGCCAATGATCAGAGCCCCTCCAATCAAGAATTTCAGAGCTGGTCGTCAACCTACTATTCAACCAGTAACAGGAGACAAGAAATCTATCAAGCCTTTCAGAGATAGCCTCCACACCACATCTCCTATTATTCCAAGTAAAGACACCATTGGAAGGCTTCACATCAATGAGATTCAAAAAGCCAATCATATCCCTGAGAAGATTAGCAGAAGGGTCCAGCCTGGCTAACCCACCACGTTTTTCATCTAAGCAAGTAACAGCATTAAAATCACCAGCCATAATCCATGGGAGAAACGGGTCCAAGGCTCGGATGAAACGAATGTGGGCCCAGAGATTTAACTTACCTGAAAGATCTGTAGGAGCATAAATATTGGATAAGAGAAACCTTTCTCCAGTAACAAAACTAGAAGCAATCAGAGAAATGGAAGACCGACTAGACATCCAACATAAGGGGGAAACTTTCCTTGGGTTCCAGAAGCAAGCCACACCCCCTGCACTGTTCAAAGCACCTACCCCCTGCCAATTGCCTTGGGGCCAGATACGCGAAGCACAATTAGCAAGTCCATCAACAGTAAGCTTAGTTTCCTGGATAAAGACTACATCCGGAGCCTGAGATTCAATTAATCTACGAACAACCTTTTGTCTAGGGATGCTGTTCAACCCCCTTACATTCCAAGATAAAACAATCATTTATGGGGGTGGGAGAAATGGGAATCAATGGGCTTCACAGACCCAGACTCAACCAAAGTATCACCCATAAGCTTAACCTTCTCTTGATCAGTCTTCCTTCCACTCTTTACCGGTTTATCAAGAGGCCCCTTTTTAAAGGATTTCTGCTGTAAGCCTAATGTAGGAGGAGCTTTGTTACCCTTCATAGGATCTGAGGCCCCCTTAGGAGCAGGGGGGTCAGGAACCACCTGCAACAGAGTCCTTCGGAGTCTGTGACCCCTGCAGAATCCCGAAATCCTGAGCTTGAGCCGAAGAGTCCATATCCTTCTGATCCTTTTGATGAACCCTTGGAGATAGAATTTGATCCTCTTTCCTTGCGTCATCATCCTGAGCATCTTGCAGACCCTTAGCCCCAGAAGAGAGCTCAACTGGAATACCCTCCTCCTGGGTCAAATCATCAAGAACCTCAAACCTGTTAAAGTTACCCTCATTTTGCCTATCCATCCAAGATCTCTTCCTGCCCTTGCCTTTGTTATGGGACTTGACCGGAATAAAACCCTCATTATCCGCAGGTTCATTAGACATTGGAGCCTTTCCCTTGTCCCCCTTGGGAGGCCCAGAAGTAGCAAAGGGAGAGGGTTTAAATCTAGGGCATTTGCGGTGTAAATGTCCATATTCATGGCAAATTCTGCATCTAAAGGGTAGGGTTTCATAATCCAGCTGTTGGATCCAAGAAGAAGATCCCAAGCGAATTTCCATAGAGTCTGGTAATGGATTATTTAAATCAACTTCGACACAAATGCGAGCAAAAGAAATTACCTTACGATCTTGAGTTTGGGAAGCCGATCCCACAGGTTTTCCAAGAAGCAACGAGATTGAGTGAAGAATATCTTCCCTCCAGAATTCCAATGGAAGCCTCGGCAAACGAACCCACACGGGAACCCGCGAAGGGATCTCCTCAGCAGAGTTGAATCCCATGTGCCAAGGTTTGATGAAAAGCCCTACCTGGTTAAAGAAATAAGGACCTCCTTCGAATGCCCTATTCCTGTCGGACATGCTTGAAAAGACCACCAAAAAATAGTTATTAGCTGCCAGAATAATCTCCATATCACCTTCAGGGTTCCAAACCCTACGTGCCCAAGAATCCAAAACAGGTAGAGATAAACGAAGGCCCAAAAATTTGCAGATAAGAGCATGATTGCACCAGTATTCGACATCCTCTGAAACTTGCGCAGGTTGAATAACTAAAACTGGCCGATCTTCAGATCTCTGCAAACATCCGTTTACTTTTCTTAATCGAAACGTCCCTTTTGAAGAGGAAACACCATCCCCAGATTGGGGTTTACCAGTCAGTTCCTTATCACTGACATGCAACAAAGAAGACAGTTCACCCATCTCCATATCTCCGAAGGAAAGCTGAGAAGAGTCTATCCCCCGATTCTCCATGCAACGCCAAACAAAGACTCAGCAGAACAGAGAAAGAGGCGGGGCAGGAGCCCCTCAAACACAGAACTCCGCAGGCCTCCCACCAAGAACTCGCCCAAGGCAGAATACAGGCTGAAAACGCCCACCCACGGATTAGAAAAAGGCCAAGACCCCTGTCTGACCAGCGCACGCCCCTGCCAACAGAAAAACGCCCCCCCGAGTGCAGCAAAAAAGCTCACCACAGAGCACAGACCAGCCGCTGGTCGGGCTAGGGCACGCAGGCCCTAGCGCGAACCAGACCTCCGCGCGACAGCATTTTTTATAATATAATTGTTTTAGTAATAAATAAAATTAAGATTAATTATTAAAAAATATATTTTTGATTAAATAAACAGAAATTTTGAAGATGTTCTTTTTTACAATTGAAAAAAATAGCAATAAGAACAACAAAATAGCAAGACACACAGTTTGTCCTTCTACTCTTTTTGCATCCTGATGAAGGATCATGAAGTGTAATCCGAAACGTTGATTCAAAAAAAATAACACACAGTTTAATCCAGAAACAGCTAATATAAATTGATATGAACTGTGGAAATCTAATATCTTTGAGCAAAAAGCAGTCATGAAACAGCAACAAAAAAAACCAAAAACAAAACACTTCTACCTAAATCTCCAAACTACTAACTACTAACTGAAAAAATTATGTTATATAATTTCTTATACAATTTTTTTATGTACATTTTTTCTGTAGATCAAGTCCGGCCATCTGACAAAGGCTTGGTTTAAGATCTCTAAGCTACATTAGGAGTAACATACGCATACGCTTCCCACAGAACTCCTTCTCTGTACAATCCACCACCACCTTCCAGCAGCCGCCTCTCTCAACCTTCCAGCGAATGGATAGTAATACACCAGAACCTTTGCCAGTGCTTCTCTGATAACTTTAACAGGATCTTGGTCCTCTTTCAGAAAGCTATGCTGATAAAAATAATACACGGGGAGGTGAAATCTCAACCCTGCTTGATCATCAATGTTGGAAAGATATAGCTGCTCCTTAGGAGTGGACAAAGGAGGAGCCACTAGGACAGCTTCCTGCCTTATCACCTTAAACTTGAGACCAGCCATCCAAGCCTGAAAGCCTTAAACTATAACACAGAGCTTATAAAAAACTCAATCAGAATGCAGAAACAACACGTATGGTCAGAGTTTTTAATTTTACAGTAACAAGACACAGAAGGATTGAAAGGTGTAGAAATCTCCCAAGGTTAGTGTATTATATAGATTTTTTCTAAGCTCTAGATATTTTCTAAGCTCGTGTATTGTCAAAATGGTAAGTGGCTTGCATTTTATTCGTTAGTCCAGAGTCAATACTTGTTAAATATTGGCGAGCACATAATGATTAGTTAATTTTGATTTTGATTTTGATAGCGTAGTAGTATAGTTAATCTCCCAAGGCTAGTGTATTATATAGATTTTTTTCTAAGCTCATGTATTGTCAAAATGGTAGATGGCTTGTATTTTAATCGTACAAACTACATTCATTAGTCGTGAGTCAATACTCGTTAAATATTGGTGAGCACATAATAATTAGTTAATTTTCAGTGGTACATTTTGACCCAAATTTCGACGAAGGTTTGTCGAAATTTCGACGACCATTCATCGGTATTATTTCGTTGGAATTTCGACGCTATTTGAAATGTCGAAATTCCGGCCCAGCCTCCAGTCGAAATTTCGATGAACCTTCGTCGAAATTTGGGTCAAAATGTACCAGTGTTTGATTTTGATTTTGATAGCATAGTAGTATAGTTAATCTCCCAAGGCTAGTGTATTATATAGATTTTTTTCTAAGCTTAAAATATTTTCTAGAAGCTCATGTATTTTCAAAATGGTAGGTGGATTGCATTTTAATCATACAAACATTTGTATGATTAAAATGCAATCCACCTACCATTTTGAAAATACATGAGCTTCTAGAAAATATTTTAAGCTTAGAAAAAAATCTATATAATACACTAGCCTTTGGAGATTAACTCTATTTTGATAGCGACATCATAGTAGTATAGTTAATCTCCCAAGGCTAGTGTATTATATAAAAAAATTTCTAAGCTCTAAATATTCTCTAAGCTCATGTATTGTTAAAATGGTAGGTGGCTTGTATTTTAATCGTACAAATCACATTCATTAGTCGTGAGTCAATACTCATTAAATAATGGTGAGCACATAATGGTTTGTAAATTTTGATTTTGATTTTGATAGCAACATCGTAGTAGTATAGTTAATCTTCGAAGGCTAGTGTATTATATAGATTTTTTATAAGCTCTAAATATTTTTTAAGCTCATGTATTGTCAAAATGGTAGATCGCTTGTGTTTTAATTGAACAAACCATATTAATTAGTTGTGAGTCAATACTCGTTAAATTATTAAAGATGTGATCTCAAAAAAAAAGAGTAAAAAGATAAAATGAATGGAGGTAAATTTTAATAATCTCATGTGTATGAACTGTAGTCTCATAGCGCAAAAACAAAGTTAGGTAACAAGTATTTGATAGAAAAACAAGATTCATAAATCTGAATGAGAAGAATGGGAGAGTTGATAACAGTTTATGGGGTGAGAATGTCGTGCAAGAGGTTGTCCCAGCAGGGAAATGATGACTGAAGATCTCCAAACTCATAAAGAGTAAAATCCGCATCTGCTTCCACAAACAAAACTCCTTCGTGATGGTGGTAGATGGTGTTGGTGACGTGGACTTTTTGCTGTACACATTTTAATCTTCCCTGCCACCGTTGCATATCTACCATATCTACCGCATTTACTCCATCATTCCTCCCGCTTCTATCTACCTTCTTCTATCTCCTTCTCCGATGCATCTAGACACTTCTCTTAGCGTATTCTGGAAGCTTCCCCTGTAGCTGAGCAAAAAGACTCTGTTTTGTAAAATGAAGGATGTAATACTCTGTTTTGAGTAGAAGAATGTATGGGCATAAAGAGCACTGGCAGCTCTCTATTTTTCATAAGGAAATAATATAAATCTGTATGCTGTTTCTAATATTAACTGTGTTTTTTATAATGCTCTATGCTGAATGCTGCGTTTACTCTTTCTCAGTTGAAAACCCTGTTTAGTTTGTCTCTGTATTTTTATCCAGCAAAGTGGTATCAGAGCTACTGACAGAGCAAAGCTTGGATGGATTGAAGTGGGAAAGGAGATTGTAAACAGCGAAGTTGAAGATTGAGTCAAAGAAGACTTGCAGAAGTGAATGTACCACCCAGAAAAGAGTGTAGATCCCCGTTGTTTGTAGATGGCCCTTGAATGTAGATGTTAACAGAGATTAAAACAGTAGTCTTGTTGAAGCTGTTAGACAGATTGTAGCTATTGGCAGATTCCAAAAATCATATATATTGAAGGTTGCAGCCATCACACATAAAGCAAGGGTTTGCAAGATTGAAGAGATTTGAAAAGAAAACAGAGGAGGCAAGGTGTTTAAAAAATTATGGCAGGAACAAGTGGAAGCATTGCACAACCACAGATTCCAATCTTCAATGGCAAAAATTATGAATATTGGAGCATAAAAATGAAAACCCTGTTTTGCTCCCAGGATGTTTGGGACTTGGTTGAAAATGGGTTTCCTGAACCAGTAGACCAGCAAGCTTATCAGGCTCTTACACAAGCTAAAAAAGATTTGTTGAAAGAAAACAAGAAGGATGCTAAGGCATTGTTTATCATTCAGCAGGCAATGGAGGAATCACTCTTTCCAAAAGTTTCAGCTGCTACAAGATCAAAACAGGCATGGGAAAGTTTGCAAACAGCTTACCAAGGCATAGACAAGGTGAAAATAGCAAAATTACAAATTCTTAGAAGGGATTTTGAAAATCTGCAGATGAAAGATTCAGACTCAATAGATTCATTCTTCACTCATGCAATGGCAATAGTAAATCAAATGAGATCCTATGGAGACACCATTGAAGATCAAAAGATTGTGGAAAAATTACTTAGAAGTCTATCTACAAAGTTTGATCCAGTTGTAATAGCCATTTTGGAGGCCAAAGATCTTACTCAGCTATCAGTAGATGAATTAATGGGATCACTCTTAGTACATGAGCAAAGATTAAATCGATCAGGGTCATCATCATTGGAAAATGCATTCAAGACTCAGCTATCATTTGGTAGAACAAGAGGGAGATCAAATTATAGTAGAGGCAGAGGACGTTTTACACCAAGAGGAGGAAGAGAAAATACACAATTTGAGAGCAGAAGACCAGCATCAAGCCCACATACCCATTCTACACCAACAAGAGGAAGGGGGAGCAGCCATTCTTATAGCCATCATCAAGGAGAAAGGTATGATAAATCCAACATCCAATGTCATTATTGCAATAAATTTGGGCATTTTGCATCAGAATGTAGAAAAAGGCAATATGACATGAATAAGCAAAAGGCACATTTTACAAATGAAAACAAGCCCAACACTAGTGAAGAAAACACCATATTGATAACATGCAATGTAGCACAAGAGAGCTCCAAAGAAGTATGGTTTTTAGATAGCGGTTGTAGTAATCATATGAGTGGGAGTAAGGAGATGTTTGCAACAATAGATGATTAGTAAAATCAGAAGTGAAATTGGGAAATGATCAACGAGTTTCAGTCATGGGCAAAGGGTCAATTAACATAAAAACTAAGCAAGGTGAGGAGAAACATATTTCTAATGTATACTATGTTCCTGGATTGCAACACAATCTCATAAGCATTGGGCAACTTGTGCAAAAAGGATATAGGATATACTTTGAAAATGGTGAATGTGTGATTTTAGATAAGAAACCAAGCAATAGGCTGATTGCAAAAGTTGAGATGACAAAAAATAGGATGTTTCCTCTTAGAATCCAAAGTGAACTATTCTTAGAGCCACAAGGATTGCAAAAGGTTGCTGAGTTAGCTTTCAAAGCTTCATATAAAAATGAATCTTGGCTATGGCATTTAAGACTTGGGCATTTAAACTTCAAAGGATTACAGCTGTTACACAAGAAAAGAATGGTATATGGACTGCCACCAATAGAGCCACTTAAGACAACATGTGAGAGCTGCATATTGGCAAAGCAACATAGGAAAGCATTTCCAGTTGGAGAGTCTTATAGAGCAAATCATCCACTTGAGATAGTGCATTCAGACCTTTGTGGACCTATGCAAACACCATCCATAAGTGGAAAGCTTTATTTCTTGACATTTATTGATGATTTCAGCAGAAAAGTTTGGGTTTATTTCTTGAAATATAAATCAGATGCATTTTCTGTTTTTAAGGAGTTCAAGGCAAAAGTTGAGAAAGAAAGTGGATGCTATATCAAAACATTGAGAACCGATCAAGGTGGAGAGTACATATCAAATGATTTTCAGAATTTTTGCAAAGAAAATGGCATAAAGAAACAATTTACAGCAAGGTATACTCCTCAACAAAATGGAGTAGCCGAGAGAAAGAATAGGACAATCATGGAAATGGCACGAAGTATGATAAAAGCAAAACATCTACCAAATGAATATTGGGCTGAAGCGGTTGCATGTTCGGTATACATATTGAATAGATGCCCAACGAAAGCAGTGATAAATAAAACACCAGAAGAAGCTTGGAGCAAAAGGAAGCATAACATAGCACATTTGAGAGTCTTTGGTTGTGTAGCATACTCCTTGATACCTCAAGAGTTGAGAAAGAAGTTAGATGATAGAGGAGAGAAGTGTATATTTGTGGGATATAGTGAACAATCCAAGGCATACAAGCTATACAATCCTATCACAAAGAAGCTGATAATAAGTCGTGATGTTGAGTTTGTTGAAGAAGAAGCATGGGATGGCAGCATAGACAAAACAACTATAGTTGCAGCTAGTGTTCCACAAGAAAATGAAGAAAATGAAACTCAAGTTCTGCCTACTACACAAGCAAATGTTCCTACAACACCTTCTAGGGCACCTACCACTCCAAATCCAATTACTCCAGCAAGTAATAACAGCAGTGAGTGCTCTAATCCAACACTTGCATCACTAAGATCAAGGTCTATAAATACTTCAAAGAAGACACGAAGTCTAAGGGAGATATATGATGAAATACAAGAGGCTGAAAATGATGATTTATGCTCTAATTTTGCATTCTTAACACAAGCTGATCCAATTTATTTTGAAGATGCAATTAAGGATGACAATTGGATTGCAGCCATGGATGATGAGATTCAATCAATTGAAAAAAATCAAACTTGGGATCTAGTAGAGCTTCCTAAAGGCAAGGATGTGATTGGAGTTAAGTGGATTTACAAGACAAAGTATAACGCTGATGGAAAAGTAGAGAAACACAAGGCAAGACTTGTAGCTAAAGACTTCACACAACAACCGGGCATAGACTACAATGAAACATTTGCACCCGTGGCAAGATTGGATACCATTAGAATGGTCTTATCTATAGCAGCTCAAAACAATTGGAAGGTTTACCAAATGGATGTTAAATCAGCATTTTTGAATGGCATTTTAGAAGAAGAAGTGTATATAAAACAGCCACCTGGTTATGAAGTTTTGGGAGAAGAACATAAAGTATACAAACTGAAAAAGGCACTATATGGTTTGAAACAAGCCCCTAGAGCTTGGTACAACAGGATAGATTCTTATTTTTTGAACAATGGGTTTAACAAGTGTGGCAATGAACCAACTTTGTATGTCAAAGTGAATGATGAAGGAGAAATCTTGATAGTGTGCTTGTATGTAGATGATTTGATATTCACAGGTAACATGTCAACTAACTCATTCAAGGCAGCCATGGAAAGAGAATTTGATATGACTGATTTGGGGCTCATGAGATATTTTCTTGGTATAGAGGTAAGTCAAAATGACCAAGGCATTTTTATTTGTCAAAGCAAGTATGCTAATGATTTGTTGAAGAGATTTAAGATGACAAATGTAAATCCAATTCCTACACCTGTTGCATTGGGTTTAAAACTTAGCAAGGATGACAAAAGTCCTAGTGTTGATGCAACTTTATTCAAAAGATTAGTTGGCAGCCTCATGTATCTAACCGCCACAAGACCGGATATCATGTATGGGGTGAGTCTTATTTCTAGATTCATGGACACACCAAAAGAATCACATTGGAAAGTTGGAAAAAGAATTTTAAGATATATCGCTGGAACAAAGAGCTTTGGGATTTTGTATACATCTTTAGATGACTACATGCTGATTGGATATACAGATAGTGATTGGGGAGGTAGCATGGATGACAGAAAAAGCACTTCGGGTATATATTTTATCTAGGATCGGGAGCTATCACTTGGGCATCAAAAAAACAACCAATTGTGACACTCTCATCAGCTGAAGCAGAATATGTTGCAGCCACATCAGCAGCTTGCCAGGCAGTATGGATGAGAAGGGTGCTTTCAGATTTGAGGCATCCACAAGAAGAACCATCAAAATTTTTTTGTGATAATAATTCTGCAATTGCTTTATCTAAAAATCATGTTTTTCATAAACGGAGCAAGCATATTGATACAAGGTATCATTTTATTCGTGAATTGGTGAACAATGGTGACATACATCTTCAGTTTTGTAGGTCCGAAGAACAACTGGCAGATATCTTTACAAAGCCACTTTCAAAGAATGTTTTTGAGCATCTCCGAGAAGCACTTGGTATTGTAGACATACATGGCAGTGAAGATTAAGGGGGAGTGTTGGTGACGTGGACTTTTTGCTGTACACATTTTAATCTTCCCTGCCACCGTTGCATATCTACCATATCTACCGCATTTACTCCATCATTCCTCCCGCTTCTATCTACCTTCTTCTATCTCCTTCTCCGATGCATCTAGACACTTCTCTTAGCGTATTCTGGAAGCTTCCCCTGTAGCTGAGCAAAAAGACTCTGTTTTGTAAAATGAAGGATGTAATACTCTGTTTTGAGTAGAAGAATGTATGGGCATAAAGAGCACTGGCAGCTCTCTATTTTTCATAAGGAAATAATATAAATCTGTATGTTGTTTCTAATATTAACTATGTTTTTATAATGCTCTATGCTGAATGCTGCGTTTACTCTTTCTCAGTTGAAAATCCTATTTAGTTTGTCTCAGTATTTTTATCCGGTAGGATGGATCAGTTCAAAACACATAAAATATTAAAACACAATTATTTATTCAACGTGTGTTGTTGCACCTCATTCCATCGCTTCATAACATGATTACAAATTCATATAGCGAATGCTACAACATTCTCATGATCACTTGATCATGCTACACCTTGATCATCTGATACATAAGCCATTACATGATGCCTCATTATATAGAGGTCTTTAGACATTACACATTACATTCTAGAACTTAGGCCAAGTTGTCATCACTTGATAAATATTAATATTTTTCAATGTTTATCTAGGCCCATTTGATCATAACATTGGAGTGGGAGAAATTACATATCCTGGAACACTTCACTTGTACAGTCCACCACCAGATTCTCAGCGGCTGCCTCTCTCAACCTTCCAATGAAAGGATAGTAATGCACCAGAACCTTTGCCAATGCTTCTTTGATAACTTTAGCAAGATCTTGGTCCTCTTTCAAAAAGTTATGCTGATATAAAATAAATAACTCGGAGGTGAAATATTAACCCCGCTTGATCATCAATGTTGGAAAGATACGAAATGACTTAAAGAGCACACTCTAAGCTTTGACTTTCTACACAATTCAAAGTCTTATTTCTATTTCCATTTTCCTGTTTGATCATGCCAGTCACAGTTATCAATGTCATGGTTAAGTTTTAACTTTTTTAAAAGTCCTCCCACTCAACGAGTAGTCACAATCATAGTCTCTCACCTACTATCAACTGTCCAATCCTTTAAAAACTTAAACAAAATAGTGTAAAGTCTATGTTACTGATGGTAGAGAGAAAAGACCACATAGTTGATACGCGCAAAGCAGGAAAGGAAGTGAAGAACTAGTCGAGGGTAGAAAACATGTCACCCTACGGTAAGGCTTCCATCTTATTCATCGCTTTAATAGTTTTATTTTCCTAGATTGTCAAAGGAGGACATCAAGATGTCCATTTATGATGGCTCTTTGTCTATAAAAGCAGAGTGTAAACATTAGAAAGGAGATGTCAATTCTTGGTTTGGTAGAAGCCATAGTTCCTACAATACAACACTTGTGCTACCTCACAATTGCAAGACTAATAAGATTAAGGTAGAATTGAAAAATGAAGTTCTAAGTGCTTTAAAGCCCCTCACTAATGTGCTATACAGGCTATGCTTTTCTTTTTTATATAAGGATTTTTTGTATCAAGTTTATTTAGTAGATATACTGATCTATTTGGCCATTAGTACTTTAAATTTGTTGGGAATAGGATGCCATTTAATTACAATCCTAAACATATTTCATGTATCTCCTAAGTCCTTCGAAAGTGTTCCCCAACACTAGGATTAGAAAGAGATTAAATTCGAATGAAATGAACAAGTAAATTGACATTTGTGATTATTTCTAAATGATAGGAACATGTGGGGATGTCCAAGAAGAGCTCCTACAAGATAGGAGCACATGGGGCACCCACATGGAAGGTGGAACCCACCTTGCTTTAGTTAATTGTTTGGAGGATTGATAACACTTCAGTAATGCATGTTTTGATCCTACAAATTAGGGATTGATATTTAAATGAGTGGAGTGGTACTATCAGTTCAGTATCAATTCAGTATCAATTCACTTCAATTCAGTTATGGTTCAATTATATTTAGTTGCATGTAGTTATTTTGAGTTGAATGCTAGTTGACTTGAGTTGATTTGAGTTGCATGACTAATGACTTCAGTTGCATGACAGATAACAGGTGAATACTTTCAATTGAGTGGGGATGATCAATCATGCATAATGTTTGCATGAATTGGTGGAGAGATATGTTTCAGTTAACTACTTGATTGACTTGGGACCACCTTGGGCGCCCAAGTTGGCATCTTTCAGTTAACACCTTTTGCATGAGAAGATATTTACAAGGCTCAGCCAAGTAGGGCCCATTCTTGGGCGCCAAATTTGAGGTGAAGTTTGCAAGATATCTTCTTGACCAAAGGTCAGTTAAGTGTTCAATTTGGGGCGCCTAAATTGAGGAAGACTTTGGTTTGACTTCAAATTACATTGTGGAACTCTACTTGCCCAATTTAGGCGTAGATTTTTGTGAGGAGCTTTATTTCCTATTTATAGTATTGTAAAACTCTTATGAGTTTACATGCTCATTTTATTGTCTATTAATTACAACAAGTGTATGAGAGTTCCATGAGAGTTTATTGCAAGTTGTGAAGAAGGATTGTTGAAAGGAAAGGTAGCATATCAATCAAGGATTGATACACTATTATTTTAATCTTGTTATAAGGTTAAATAATACAAGCACTATTGATTCTGGTGGAGTTTTTTCCCTAAATGTTTTCTCCATGTATATGTTGTGTCACTTCTATCTCCTTGTCCCATTCTTCTACAATCTTTTGTCTCTTTCTACAATTGGTAAAATTGATTTAAACAGATTAATCATACACAAAGAATTGTGAAAAAGAACACTTAATTAGATCTACAGTCTCACAATTTTACAAGTTTTAAGCTACAATATTACCTTCATTTTCAACATTTGGTATCAGATCCATGGTTGGTTAGGGTTTGGGACGCCTTTCTCTTAAAAGTTTGAAGGTTTTTTGGTTGTAGTGGGAGCTTTTACTATTGTATTATTGCAGATTTGTAAAAGAAGTGTGTTACAATGAGTTCTACTTCTCATCTAGATATTGAAAGATTCAATGGATCTAGTTATGAGATGTGGAAACTAAAAATGGAGGATCTCTTTGAAGAGAGAGATCAGTGGTTAGCTATTTGTAATGAGACAAAGCCATCTACAACGATGTCAGGTGAGGATTGGGCCAAGCTTGATATGAAGGCAAGAGGGACCATAAGGTTATGTCTTGTTGATGTTGTTCTCTTGAATGTTTCAGATGAAGCTACCACATATAAATTATGGAAGAGGATAGGTGATATCTATCAAACCAAAAGTCTTACTAATAAGTTGTATCTGAAAAGACAGTTGTATTCTTTAAATATGAAAGATGGTGATTCTATTGCACATCATTTAAATTGTTTCAATTTGATTCTAAGTCAGTTAACATCTGTAGATGTAAATCTAGAAGATGAAGATAAATGCATTTTGTTACTTTGTTCTTTACTAGAGTCTTGGGAAAATCTAATTGTTGCTATCAATGGTAGTGGTGCAAATCCTAAGATGGACAATACAATTCCTACTCTCCTATCAGAGGAGATGAGGAGGAAGTCTAAAATGGGATCCCAAGATGCCTTGTTTGTAAGAGGTAGGCCTAAGGAAAAGGAACCTAAGGGATACAAGAAAGGAAAGGGTAAGTCCAAAGGACAGTCTAAAACCCCTGGTAAGAGTAAGGTAAAGTGTTGGAACTGTGGGAAATCAGGACATGTAAAGAAGGATTGTAAGAACAAGAAAAATAGTTTTGATGCTTCTGCAGAGAAATCCTCAGATGACGGTAATGATGCATTGATCATTTCATGTAAAACTGTTAGTGATGACTCTTGGCTTATTGATTCAGGTTGCTCCTATCATATGACTCCTAACAAGAAGTGGTTCACTAAGTATATTGCATATGATGGAGGGAATGTCTTCTTTGGAGATAATAGCACAACAAAGATTGTGGGCAAAGGAGAGGTAAAGTTGTGTTTCAATTATGGTAGGGTTAAAACCCTTAATGATGTTTTACATATTCCAAGACTTGTTAGAAATCTAGTTTTTGTACATCTAAGTTCAATGATTTTGGAATGCATGTGACATTTGACAAAGGTGGTTGCAAATTGGTGAAAGGGAATATGGTGGTTGCTAAAGGATCTCAGATTGGGACTTTGTTTAAACTTAATACCTTCAATTTGAATAAATCAGCCAATGTAACTGAAGCTGAAAATACATGTATGTTGTGACACCATATATTGGGCCACATTGGTGAAAAAGGTCTTAGGACCATTCTTAATAAGAAATTGGTTGACAGTATTCCTGATTATAATATTGGACAAAATAATTTTTGTGAGCATTGTGTTTGGAAAGCAATCTAGATCTTCATTTCCTAATGGAACAAATAAAGCTAAAGGATTATTAGAGATTATTCATTCAGATGTTATGGGTCCTGTGGATATTGAATCTATTGGAAAATCTAGATATTATGTCACATTTATTGATGATGTCTCGGGATACACTTGGATCTATTTTATGCATAACAAATTTGTTGTGTTCAATAAGTTTAAATAATTTAAGGCTTTAGTTGAGAAACAATCAGATCATAAGATAAAAGTGTTGAGATCAGATAATGGTGGTGAATATTGTTCTAAGGAATTTGATGATTATTGTAAGCATGCAGGAATTGTGAGACACAAAACTACTCCATATACACCTCAACAAAATGGAGTAGTAGAAAGGATGAACCAAACCTTAATGGAAAGAGCTAGGAGTATGTTAAGTAGTGCTACTTAGCTAGATCAATACCTTTGGGTCGAGGCTGTAAGTACTTCTTGTTATTTAATCAATAGATCTCCTAGTTCATCTATTAAAGATAAAACCCCTTATGAAATGCGGTTAGGTAGGAAACCTAGTGTTGCACATTTAAAGATCTTTGGTTGTGAGGCTTTTATCCATGTTCCTAAAGAAAAGCGGTCTAAGTTGGATCCAAAAGCACAAAAATGCATATTCATAGGTTATGGTGAAAATGTAAAAGGTTACAAGCTTTGGAATCCTCTAACCCAAAAAATTACTTTATCTAGAGATGTAATTTTCAGGGAATTTAGATCTTATACAGGAGAAGAACCAAAGGAGAAGGATACTTCTCGAACAGTGCATTTTGAGACAAATACTAAGAAGCATGAAGATGCACATGTTGAAGAACAATTGGATGGATTGGATGAGGAGATTTCACAGAGTTCTGAGATAGATGCTCATGATGAGCATATTGAGGAACAAGAAGAACATTCTTTGAGAAGATCCACAAGATAATAGAATCCCGTTGATAGGTATAACCCACCTAATTTTTGTTGTATATTTGCTTTGATGAGTACTAATGATGAACCTCGATCTTATAGGGAAGCTTTGTCTTCAGATGAGAACAAGCTTTGGTCACAAGTTATGCATGAGGAAATGGTTTCCTTGGATACTTGTGACACATGGGATCTTGAGATTTTTCCCAAAGGAAGAAAGGCCATTGGTTGTAAATGGATCTTTAAAAATAAAATTGGATCAAATCATGGTAATCTCAAAAGGTACAAGGCTAGATTAGTAGCCAAGGGCTACTCCCAAAGAGAGGGAGTTGACTTTAATGAAATCTTCTCTCCTATTGCTAAATTAACTTCTATTAGATTATTTTTATCTATTGTTGTTGCTTATGATTTTGAGATAGAGAAAATGGATGTGAAAACTGCTTTCTTACATGGGGATCTTGATGAGGAGATTTATATGAGGAAACCTGATGGTTTTGTTGTAAAAGGAAAATAATTATTGGTTTGCAAGTTAAAGAGATCTTTATATGGATTGAAATAGTCACCTAGAATGTGGTACCAGAAGTTTGATGCTTTTCCATTGAAAATTGGTTATGTTAGGAGTGAGGAAGATCATTGTGTTTACATAAAATTTATTGATGATTAGCTTTTAATTATTATCTTGTATGTTGATGACATGTTGTTTATTGGTAATAGCAAGGTAATAATCAAAGAATTGAAAGCACAACTCTCTAGCACATTTGAGATGAAAGATCTAGGGGCTGCAAAATATATCCTTAGTATGGAGATCAGCAGAGATAGAGGTAACATAAAGCTTTGCTTAAGTCAAAGAAACTATGTTGATACTATTTTGAAACAGTTTAACATGCATGATAGTAAACCAATTAATATTCCTTTACCAGTTGGCACGAAGTTAAGTTTAAACATCGGTCCTAAATCTGATTTTGATCATGAGGAAATGTCTGAAATTCCATATGCTAGTGCAGTTGGTAGTTTGATGTATGCAATGGTCTGTACAAGACCAGATATAGCCCAAGCAGCGGGAGTTCTAAGTAGGTTTATGTCTAACCCTGGTAAAGAACATTGGACTTGTGTTAAGAGGGTGTTTAGATATTTATGAGGTACTTCTGATTACTGTTTGGTTTATCATGGTGCTAATGATATTAATATTATGCACAGATCATTGGACATACAAGGTTTTGTTGATTCATATTGGGTAGGAGACCTGGACAGTCGTAGGTTGACAAGTGGCTATGTGTTTACTTTGTTTGGAGCTGCGGTTAGTTGGATGAGTAAGAGGCAGCCCACAGTTTCTTTGTCCACCACAGAAGTAGAGTACATGGCTACTACACATGCCTCTAAAGAGGTTGTTTGGTTACAGAGACTTGGGAAAGGTATTGGTTTTAATTGCAAACAAATTAGACTTGAATGTGATAGTCAGAGTGTTATTTATTTAGCCAAAAATCCTATGTATCATGCTCGTACTGAGCATGTTGATTTTCAATATCACTTTTTGTGAGAAATGGTTGAGAGTGGGAAGGTATTGATTGAGAAAGTTGACACTTTGATCAATGTTGCAAATTATCTTACAAAACCAGTTCCTACAGATAAGTTCTCTTGGTGCAGGAAGGTCATTGGCCTTGAGTCTTGTACTTGATTTATAATAATGATTCCTTGTTTAGAATAATTAAAATGTATAATGTCAAGTGGGAGAATGTTGGGAATAGGATGTCATTTAATTGCAATCCTAAACATATTTCATGTATCTCCTAAGTCCTTGGAAAGTGTTCCCCAACAAGAGGATTAGAAAGAGATTAAATTCGAATGAAATGAACATGTAAATTGACATTTGTGATTATTCCTAAATGATAGGAACATGTGGGGATGTCCAAGAAGAGCTCCTACAAGATAGGAGCACATGGGGTGCCCACATGGAAGGTGGAACCCACCTTGCTTCAGGTAACTATTTGGAGGATTGATAACACTTCAGTAATGCATGTTTTGATCCTACAAATTAGGGATTGATATTTACATGAGTGGAGTGGCACTATTAGTTCAGTATAAATTCAGTTTTGTTCTGTTATGTTTTGTTCTGTTTTGTTTTGTTCTATTATGTTTTATTCAATTCAGCTATCTTTAGTTGCATGTAGTTTTTTTGAGTTGAATTCTAGTTGAATTTAGTTGACTTGAGTTGCATGACTAATGACTTCAGTTGCATGACAGATAACAGTTGGATACTTTCAGTTAAGTGGGGATGATCAATCATGCATAATGTTTGCATGAATTGGTGGAGAGATATATTTTAGTTAACTAAGATTGACTTGGGACCACCTTGGGCGCCCAAGTTGGCATCTTTCTGTTAACACCTTTTGCATGAGAAGATATTTACAAGGCTCAGTCAAGTAGGGCCCATTCTTGGGCACCAACTTTGAGGTGAAGTTTGCAAGATATCATCTTCACCAAAGTTCAGTTAAAAGTGTTCAGTTTGGGGCGCCTAAATTGAGGAAGACTTTGGTTTGACTTCATATTACATTGTGGAACTCTACTTGCCTAATCTAGGCGTAGATTTTTGTGAGGAGCTTTATGCTCTTGTATTGTACAACTCTTATGAGTTTACATGCTTATTTTATTGTCTATTAATTACAGCAAGTGTATGAAAGTTCCATGAGAGTTTATTGCAGGTTGTGAAGAAGGATTGTTGAAAGGAAAAGAAGCATATCAATCAAGGATTGATATAGTATTATTTTAATCTTGTTCTAAGGTTAAATAATACAAGCACTATTGATTCTGGTGGAGTTTTTTCTCGTAAGGGATTCTCCACATATATGTTGTGTCACTTTTATCTCCTTGTCTCATTCTTCTACAATCTTTTGTCTCTTTCTACAATTGGTAAAATTGATTTAAACAGATTAATCATACATAAAGAATTGTGACAAAGAACACTTAATTAGATCTACAATCTCATAGTTTTACAAGTTTTAAGCTACAATATTACCTTCATTTTCAAAAAAAAATTATACTTAACTCTATAAAGTGTTATTTTTGCATTTAAGATTCAGATATATATTATGGCTTAGAAATCCATTCAATCCACATGATATGAGAATTCAAGAAAATACAGGATTCAAGTTAGTATGTTCATACAATAGGAGTATTGAGATGATGGAGGTGTGGCACAATTCCACAATAATGAGGCCTCACATGCATGATTAGGATGTGTCGAATGTCAAAATTATATTAAAATATTACTAAAAAAGGCATGTGTGCACACTTGATAGCAAGTATTTTACTGGATTTTTCCAATCTAGCAAAGATTTGAATGTGGTGTGCACTATGCATTCAAATTGTTGTAGAGGATTGATCAACTCTAATGCATGAAGTCTTTTTTGCAAGTATTGGCTTGCATGTGTCTAGAGGTTTTATCCCTATTCTATTAATATTCATATATTTTTGGGCTTACTTTTGGATCTATTAGCATAGTTCTTTTTTCCTAGGGCAATGATTTAATGGGCATTCTTGTGGAGATCATAAAGAAATTTTTGTAGGTGTTTTGTGGCTATTAAATAATGTTTTTCCTTTCTATCAACTTGTAGATGGATAACCCCAAGGTAATATACTTTAAGGAAAATGTAAATCTAATTATGTCTTTTTGCCACTATTATGAATTTAATGATGTTATAGAGGTTCTATTTTTATTCCTATGCTTTTGGGTCTTACTATGTGTCACCATCTTACAAATAATAAAGATAAAGATCTATATATTAAAAATTTCATGGTTGTAGTGCGGTTGGTCTTTTGAGATGATTCCTACATAGAGGTGTTGTAGCATGTTCTAAGTATTTAACTAATAAAAGTTTAGATTTTTTGAAGAAAATATTATGTTTGAATAATTTGTAGGATTGTTTACTATTTACACATCATGTGCATGATTCTTTGTATTGATAAATGTATTCATTATTAACTAGAAATTCCTATGAAATTGAAAATTGTTATATTTTCTATGTGTGTTGGTTTGGTAGATAGGGATATAAAGTGTTTCTAGGGCTCCTTTGAACAACCCTATATTCAACATATGTGAGCTCTTTTATATTTATAGTGGATGTGTTACAAGTATTTTTTTATATGCAAGGCTTCTTATCTTTGTGGCTTGTACATCAATACACATCAAGATGAATTGTAGATGTAAGTTTTCTTTCCTTTCTAGTAGTCTCAAATCTATTTCCCCCATTACAATAGGCACCAATTTATTGTAACAACCAACCATTTCAAGACAAGGGTTTACTAAGAGAATTTCACCAAAGGTTAATAACATTAAGCAAGTAATGGAAACGGTTATATTTTTTAAAAGAATAAAAATAAATCATCAATTAAATAACTAACATGCATCTACATTTCATTTCACTTGATTCAATGAGAAGCATCACCTTTCACTTTTCTAACTGAAAAGGTTAGCATCATATTCAAATTGACTTCATTTCAAGAATCATTAGAATAATTTGATAAAAGTAAATACAAGAGAAAGGGTCAGAGTACCATATCTGGTCCATACTGTCTTCCAAGACTCAGCATGCCACTTGTAAGAGGGGAAGCATCATCCAGGTGCTTTACCTCCAACCTTGGACTTAAGTGGTCCCCCACACACCTTCTTGACTAGAAGTGGCCCTACCCTTCAATGAAAGGCTTTGTTGGGAACCCTCTCAGTTGCCATCTAAGCTCTGGTGTGTGCCCCTACTTAACTAACTCTATCACACTACTAAGGATTTTAGGATTAGGTGTTGTACACCTTGCATAATGCTTATAATTTTTAATTTATTATTATGTGTGTGGTGCACCTAGGGGTACCTAGATGGACGTGCATCACTAGGAGTTATAATGCCAGGGCCACTTTATGTTGTATGTAACATTGGGACTTAATTGTAAAATGTAATTATTTAATATTGGGGAATAATAAAATATAATAAAGTACCCAGTATTAAATGAGGGGTCACATGATTTTGTAAGTTCATGGTTTTGGGCATATGGTTTATGTAATACCACTTGGTGGTTTTGTGGGAGCTTGCTTCTATAAAAGCAACCACAAGGGTAGTTGTCTAAGGTTCAAGAGTTTGTTGCAGGTTAGCAGGTTGAGCTTGTGCATGTGTGAGGGTTTGAAGCATGGCATGGGATGTGTGGATTCCTACTTGGTCACATGGAATGCATGGATATCTTGTGCTTCAGAAGTGTTCATGGAGTCTCTGAAGATGTATTGTAATGGATTTTCATTGTTGAATAATACATGGAGTGTGGATGTTTTTGGAGGTTGGGTTTTTCCCTCTTGAGGGTTTTCCCAGGGTATATCTCATGTCATCTTTCATGGGTATGTTGTCTATTCTCTTGCATGTTGATATTGAGTATTTACTTGCATGATTTCAGATTTGGGTTATGTGGAAATTGTCATACAATGGCTGCAAGTTTCCTAACAAAGGATACCCTCCAACTAAGTACGACAATTTTGGCTAGCTAAGTACCTAGGACACGGCGAACTGGCAAGTGCACACAATGGTAGCTGCACTCACTACGGCCATAGTTTTTGTAACTTAAGTACAACCACTACTTGATTGAAGTCATAATTAACCACCCTAATCAACTTGGAAAACACTTTCCGACCTAGGGCATACTGGAACTACCTGTCCCGCCCAATGAACATTCAAAAGATAAAATTCCTCAAGGTTAAAAACCTACTAAACTCTTCTAAGTCAACAAAATGTAAACCATTTCTTGAACCCCTGCTTTATAAGGCATAGCCCTCGGGTCTTGGCTTCAACCACTAGTTTGATCTAACCTTAAAACTTTAGGGTTCCTTCCTCTACAGTTTGATCGAAATTGTCTTAGTTATAAAAAGAAAACTCCTTTCTCAAGATACTCTATTGATGGATATTATTCTCCATATGTAACCCTTATAGGGTTTGGTCTTTAACTTTAACAACTCAACACTCAAGATAAAGAAAATTTCTCAAACTCAAAGATTTAAAAACCAGATAGAAATCTCTCCTATACTATGGTATTCTTGCCTCTTAGTTCCCTACTGCACCTAAATACTCAAAATAGACTCTTTTCACTATCTTGAGTAATAGCTTTAAAAACAAACTATGTATTACAAAATCTTTCCAATAACAATAGAGGTGCTATTACACATGCATTCATGCCCTTCAACACTAAACCAAAACTCATGAACCATTTAGTACTTGGCACAGTTGCAACACATAACCAAGGTCTTAGTACGTGCAAACTATACGAGCATCTTTTAGGTTTAACAAGTATTCGAGCTCATGGCTCTTCTCCAAGGATAGCTCCTCTTTTCCATGGAGAATCTTAAACAAATCAAGAATATAATAATCAATTTAAGCATTAACTTCAATTGCACACCGTACAGGATCTAAATTTAAAGATACCAATCTTGTCTAGGCCGACAATAAAAGTTTTAGCATATTTGAATCATAAATCAATGAACTCAGCTGAGTATAGTCTTTCAAGTACATAAAATATGCTTAACCACTAAGGAAAAGAATTCATTCAAGAATAATAGACATATTAATCAACAAGTTTTATTTCCATTAACCTTTCTCTCAATCTTTCATAGACCATGAAAAGGAGGAAAATAGGTTCACCATAATGAAACAAAATGATGAACCTAATTTCCCTCTAATTTTCATTCAATATGTAAGCAATAATGTGTAATTGAGTAAATAAAATTAAACCTAACTGATATAACAGTTAAAAGGAAAGTTTTAATAGGGTCAAATGTTGTATACCTATTGCAAAAAGTGCTTTTTTGGGCCTCACTGAGGACTCATTCACCCTATGGTGAATGGGTCTTGGCTAGGGTTCTAGAAAATTTGTTTCTAGGTTCTGTTCTTCTTAGTCTACACTTCCAGATCCTAGTCGGGCATTGTCAAAAAGCCGAAAATAAATCCTATAACTCAATTTTTGTGATTTGACAACTTTCAAGTAGCAAATTTGAAAAAAATTGCAATTTTCTCTCTAAATGATCAACCTAAAACCTGCAATCACACATCAAAGGAGAGAAGAATGTTATTTGTTAGGGAATAGGGGTTTGCCTTGGTCAAACCTCATTTTGGTAATTAAATATTGAAATGAAACAATGCATGAAAGGAATGATGAATGAACAAACAATGTCACAACTCACCACACCTTAGTTGAAACCTTGAAATACAAATCTGCAAACTTGCATGAAGTGGCCTCAATGAATGTAGATCTTGATCACAACACTTGATTAGAGATAATTCCTGTGAATATGCTTGATAGGTCTTCAATGCTACATCAACACATTAGCTCAACAACATGTATGATGCACTAAATCTTTGATACGACAATTTGGAATCTTGATTGTTGCAATATTCTTCAATAATCTTCCCTTGAATGTCTTGAAAATACTCTTGAATGGTCTTGATCTTATAAATTTCATATTAGGACTTGATCATAAAGTTTCTTAGTGAAACATAGTGAAATGACCTCTTATTTATACATATCTTAAGATTAATTCCCGAAATTCAAATATCACAAGTTGACATTGAATTGTAGATTTGAAATCATTAAAATACTACCAAAAACATATCCAAAAGAGGGGTCCTAGATCTAATTGTCAATGGGTCCTAGGTCACTAAACTAGGACACACACCTTCTAAAATCAAGTGTTGTGTAATGTCATTTATGAATGTCAGGTTTTATCCCTCAGAATTAGCATTTAATTAGGCTTGGATTTGAATTAAAGGGGAAATTAAGTCAAATTAACCTCAATCAATTAGTCTTGTGTTGTCATACCAAAAGGTCAATCTATAGAATACCAATATGAGTATTTACTTAGAATTTTGCCACCTTTTTGCTGTATGAGATGAGTCAACCTGTATGCTTGAGTGGTGTCGACTGGCATACCTTCTCCTTAGGCATCAAAGTCCCAACTTATTTTGTATAAATAAATGAGCCAACACTCTCATTTAGGACGCACAATTCTGTAGTTTCATTCTGCTGCTATTATTCTGAGAGCATAGAGCTATATTGTGAGAGCATTGAGTTATTTTGTGAGCCTCGAGAAAGAGGATATTGTGAAGTATTGCATTGAGTGTTTATAGTAGTTGAAGTGAAGCCTAGCAAGTTGTCATTGGATGGTTGAGAATCAAGTTATTCAATTGGATCAAGCGTATTACAGGCATGAGGATCTAATCTCCTTTTATTTGTCTTTTAATATGAAAGAATGAAAGTCTTGTTTTCTTTTATTAGAATTGCTTGAGAATGCTTGCATTAGTGAATCATGGTATTTGCTTATGAAAAGGAAAAGAAGTTGTTTTATGCTTCTCTATGAACTTAGTGTTTGTAAATACTCCATAATAGGAGGAATTGTTTATCATTAGTATAAATATACTAGGAGTGATGAAACAAGGATAGCTTAAGGGTTATCCATTGCAAAGTTATTTGATTGATTTAGATAGCTCGTAAGTTACACATGGGATTTGATTATCTATTGAAGGGAGGGTAACTTATGTTTATAATTTGTAGGTAGAAATACCATTGAGTTTTTGGGAAAGGGAATAGGTTGTTTCTAAGGTTAAAGACTACCTATAGAAGGAAATACATATGCATAGTTTATAATGGCCTAAAGTCAAATCAATCTTGAGTAGTGTATGTTAGTAGGATGACTGTCAATTGAAGTACTGAGTGAGAACACTTTGGCCAAAGTAGTGTGATTTCCTTTGGCTCCACTGTCAATTCACCGTGATCCATTAATGCATGCTAGATCAAGATTGTAGGGTTTACAAGTTCTATTCATGTAGGACACAACACTAAGCTCAAAATGGTTGTCATTACGAGGTTACTCCACCAATCTCTTTGTCGAAGGGTAGGGTCATATATCGAATGATAGATGTGCAGGGGACCGCATATGAGTCCTTGGTTGGTGGAAAATCACTTGAGTGATGCTTCTCCTCCTCAACAAGCGACTAAAGACCAAGATTTGAAAGGAGATTCCTGGACCATCTATATCTATTGCTTTGAAGCTCGGTTGAGCTATGTATGTACTTTGTACACAATCTTTGGAATATTGTAATATGTGAAATATTATTTTGGAAATGGAATCAATGTTGATTATTGTTATGACTTCTATGATCATTGTTCTCTATTAATAAAATATTTTTTTTATGGCAATGGTTAAGTTATATAGTTTATTTACTCGAAAGTGAAAACTTAGAAAATTTTACTTGTGTGAACAATTGGCATGTTACAAAGGATCACCACATGGTGATGGAAAAAATTTGAGCTTGAGGGTATCCCTACCTCTAAAATTGTAAAACTTCACAAAATTATGTTTCTCATACATATTCTCCTAAATAATGAAGAAGAATGTATCAGATAGAATTGATCGAATGATAGACAATACTCAACGAAAGTTGGTTACACTATATTTGAGGTGGAGGGAGAAAAAATAGAGAAACCTATACACTTATGCTTGAACAATGTCTACCTCCCTAAAGTTGGGATGTTCACTTGGGCTTCCCTACAAGAAAGAATTATCACTACTGGTAGATTTAGGAAGATAGGATACTCTGACCCATCCAAATGTCTACTTTTCAAAGTTGATGATGAGTCTCTAGATCACCTTCTTCTTAGATGCTAGTTTTCTCAAGAATGTTGGAGATGGTTGTGTGTAAAACTTGGGTGGAAATATACTCAATCCAAATGAAATCATGTGCTTGTTCCAGTCATGGCCAATTCTTCACAAGAAGGAAATTTTCAACTATCTATGGATTTTAAGCCCATCCATTCTACTATGGGAAATTTGGAAAGAAAGAAATAGAAGATTATTTTAGGATAAGAAAATGTCTATGCCCTCATTTTTGAAAAAATTTAAAATTTTCATTGTTGAAATATCAGATAACAAAGTTAATTCAAAGGCAAACCAAAATCTCAATGTGACATATTGGGACAATCAGATGACCAAAAATTGGACTAGACTTAAGCTCCCTCCTGTTAATGGGTTTGGGGTTGGTGAGGCCCCAAAGAAACATGCAAAGGAAAAATGGAAACAACCTCAAATTGGATAAGTAAAATTGAACTTCTATGGAACTTCGAAAGAAAACCTTATCTCTTAGGGATCAGATGCATTATTCGTAATTGGACAGGTAATACGATGTGTGAAGCATCAAAATACCTCAAAGGTGGCACCAATAACAAAGCTGAGCTACATACTTTACTCTTGGGTCTGTAATTGTATTCATACCTTCAAAATGCCAAAGATAGATATTGAGTTGAGGGTGACTCTACATTAACAATAAGTGTTGTAAGGTCCAAACGCCTTCACATATGAAACTTAACTCAATACTTTATGCAACTCAAATTGAATTATCAAATTTAGATGCATACACACCAAACCATGTGTATAGGGAAGCAAACATGGATGCTAACCTGTTGGGCCAACACTATTATTCATTGTGAGGATGATTTGGTGTTAGAAGCACTCGAACATGATTACCCTGAGAATGGTGATGAACAGCAATAAAGATCATGTAACCATTACAGGATACTCGACGAGGTGTTATCAGATGGAAGTTCATAATGAAACATTAATGTTGGTTCCTTCCTTCCACTTCACGCATGGGTTTTCCCAAACGTAGAGTTTATAAATCAACCCCAGCTTATTGCCTCGATGTCACAAAACATTCTGGAAAACTTGGCATCCTCCTGTTATGGACACGCCCATTCACTTTGCGTGTTCACAGCACCAAATGGCCTTTTGGGTCACAAACTGAGGCGCAACTGCAATGCATATTCAAGTCACGCCACACCCTCGTTCTACTCAATATGTCCGCCAGGTTTTGATACCTAAACTAGCTAAGGTATGGTCTGTATAATCTCTGCAACATATTAAGATGTCAATGGAGTATAGGCAAATCATTCTTTGATGCTCAAAATCAATGTAAAAATTTCTTTTGATTAATATAATGGGAGCAACTCCTTAAGGTTGCATTATATTGAAAAAAACTTTTAAAATAAAATTATTCAAATAAAAAACAATATCTAAAGTAAAATCAATGTTAAAATTGGAATCAATTTTTAAATCAAAATAAAATTATTATCATTTATATTTCTCTCTCTACATTTAATGATAATGAGTGAGTGCTAAATAGTGACGTGTCGAGAGATATAATATGTATATATAATATTTTAATTGATATCAAGTTTTGTAATGAAAAATTATATTTAAGGAATAACTCAATTATAGAAACACAAGGATGAGAAATATTGAAGATTTTAGATAATTTCACAAGAGATGTTTTGTTTATTCTTAAATTAAGGAAAAAATCTTCTTTTTTATATTGTCAACTCAAGAAAATTTTAAAATCATTCTCCTTAAAGATAATTGGATTAATACATTAAAATAGTATAAAATAATTCTTTCAAATAAATAAAATAAAATAACTCTTCAATAAATAAAATAGATTAAATGATTTTCTAGATGTATTTAAAAACTAAAACTATATTACTAGTCCAACATGTTATGTAAGTCTTTTGTCATAATATTAATTTAAAATTGTCTATAGTCAAGCTAATTGCCAATTTGAGGCTAGTAGCTAATGGAAAGGTCGGTTGCCCTCCCTTTTAGTTGCTAGCCTCATATTGGCCACTAGCTAGATATGTTTTCTAAGGTAGATATTAGAGAATTTTTTATGAGCAATTTTTATGATCAAGTGTTTTAGTTCATTCTCATATACAAATACCTATATCAATAAAATTAATACTTTTATAAAAAATTCCCATGCAAAATACAATTTAGAAATGGAACATTGAAAAAAAATTGGCTAACATGCCATCAACTTCCATGTCTACATGGTATTGTATTCTCCAATTGTGAGCATATAATGATGAGTTGATGAGATAGATATTGAGATTTGTGAATGAGCTTTTGTGACCTATTTTATAGCTTGTATATGTAGATGCACTAAGTACCGAACTAACACATAGTGGAAATAAGATAGATTTTAAATGAGTCTTTTGCCTCTATTGGGAATTTGCTAAGAAACCATACATGATATTCATTATTAAGCAAAAAAAAAATCTTCCACTTACATAATCATTGAATATGAAATCCTCACACAAATCCAAATGTTAAGATTGTATAAATTATATGTCAATTAAGTTAAACTTGTACAATATTAATTATTACGCTGAGAGGCGTACCACTACAATCACAGGCATCCGTTTACATAAAAACTTGTGATTAAATCTCGACTGCAGCGAAAATCTTGGTCGTTCATAATGGATATAATAGATAATGAATGGAATAAAGCAAAGAACATGCTAGATACATAGATAATGAATGGAATAAAGCAACAAACATGGTCTACGTGGTTGGTTATTTCGCAAATAATAGATAAGGAACATAATGAAGCTAAAAAAATGGTCTTTGTGGTTGTTTATGCCACGAATATAGGCAATCACATATGACCATGTTCAACAACAGACATGGATGTGAATGACTATTGCAAACAGAATGGGAATTCACTAAATTTCAAACCCGCCACTTCCACAATTTCCCTATAAATGGAGTCATTATTGTGCATACAATAACTCTTAGCAATTACATACAAAACGTACTCTTCTTGTTGCGAAATCCGGTAACCTTTCTTTCGCTAGCAGATTTACAAAGTTGTATTTTCTTTAACAAATTCATTGTTTGCATTTTTTTTTTCTGACTGATGGTGCATCCCTCATTCAATTTCCTTTCATCTTCTTTCATTCCCCAGGATCAAGTTATCTTTATTTCAAGAAAGTTCACTATCACAGGTCTTTACCTTTTGAAGTTTCCTTCATCATGCAATGTATTTATTTTCAAAACTACCCATCAACCTTGTCTTGATCATTTGTGGATGTTAGTATAATTTATTTCTTTAATTCATTTTAGAAAAATCTAATAAGAAGCTAAGTTTTATCAATGGAAAGACGAATTGTAGGCGATTTTGATGGTATTACTATGTTATTTTTTGAGATCTACATTTTTGCATTACTAAGTATAACGGCTTAGTTTAAATTCTTACCATTACTTTAAAGTCTTAACTTATATTATGTTTGTACTTGGAACTAACGACTTATTTTTCTTCTGCATGCATTGTATCAGTGAGTTTGATCACATCACAACACTGTAGACAGTGAATTAGCAGCCAATGTTATGAAAAATCTGCCTTCTGAAGAGTTCCAATTGACACCATTATTTTAAAGTCTTACCTTCTATAGACAGTGAATTAGCAACCGGTTTTATGAAAAAATTTCCTTCTAAAGAGTTGGAATTGGCCTTTTACACTTGAAATTTTCACTATCATAGGTCTTTACCTTTTGAAGTTTCCTTAAATGACTTTAAGATTGTCATTTTTGTTCTTCTTGATATTTGTTTCCTACCTCAATGTCCTCTTTGCTGAGTCATGGTATGTATGTGACTATCTTGGTTCATGCTTTTAAAGTCACTCTAGTCGTCTTCTTGGGAATGACTTGACATTTGACTCACAAGGGTTATGTTGATACTAAGAAAGGTTTGCTATCTTATGAAATATAGGGACTGCCCATGATTTGAAAACCTTGTCTTGATTGCCTTAAGGAACTTCTAGTACTGTATACTCCCTTTTCCTCTTTCTCCACTTTGTCCTTTGTGACTACAACATGTTCATCCTTGCCACTGTAATTTTGTCAAAAATATTTTCTTTGAATTGGTTTGCATTCATTTCCTTTTACTTGTCATTGCACAGTCTTCAAACTGTATTTCATTTAGTTTTGACTATGATTTTCACTTGATTTATGATGACTTTACTATCCAAAAGGTTTTTATTGGATCCTTATCATGGTTAGTGCATACATGACAATCCTTTCTCGGAAAATTATTGGCATCTTTATGGTTCTTATCATATTCATAGGGTCATGATTGTCCCTTCTTTATGTATTTAGTCTTCAAATTGTCTTTCATTATCCTTATTCTTTTTGAAACTATCCTCATCTCAAGAACTAACTATCCATGAAGTTTGTAGAAGAGGTTGTATTTTAAATCATAATAGGCTATTGATCATGGTTGTGTCTTTGGTGATATGGCAATTGTCCCTCTTTATTCCAAATCTAAAAATTTATTTTATAGTGAGTATATCCTCCTTTAATTCTTCACAACTCTCACCCTTCCATTTTTCTTTGTAGACATGTCATTCCCTTTTCATTGTGTAATATTATGTTCTATTAACAGGAGATTGCAATGAAAATCTTAAAGCATTATGACTATCCTATTCAATGGTGACCATTAAATATCCTTAAATAGGATTGTCCTTTATTCATGTTCTTTGATTGTCATTGCTCTCTTTTCAAAGTGCATGATTTACACTATCTTATTCAATACTCTGGGTTTATGATAGTAAACTCTTCATTGTGAATCATGTCTTCATCACAAACCTATTGTGGAACTTTGTTGATCTTCACTACCTTATTTATACCTTAAGTTGATTGTGATCTTTTGAAAACTCTCTTGATAGTCTCCTCTAATGATGATTTCCAGACATGCTAAACAAACTTTAAGTATAAATCCACTCATCTCTCAAAACTTAAGTTTTCTTGATAAAATGTTTTCTAATTATTTCCATTTGTAATATGTTTGATAACAAAGGGTCAATTTCTGGCCCGTTAAGGGGCCAAGTTGGGTAAATCCAACTGAGAAGCTTTGTAGGATGACTTGCTAGGAAAAACCTCAGAAAGGATGGTGGAAGATAAATTTTGATGGGGCCTCAAAAGGAAATCATGGCCCTTCAGGAACAGGATTTATTATCCAAGATTAGAATAGTGATGTGGTTGTGCTAGGAGCAAAGAAATTGTCGAAAGGCACAAATAATGCGGCTGAAGCTCTTGCAGCTCTATTGGCAATTAAGTGTGGAAGGAATTTAGATGCCAGAAAGGTTCACTTAGAAGGGGATTCGATGATAGTTATGCAAGCGGTGATAAATGGATCAGTTCATGCATGGCACCTTCAATTTGTGGTCGAACAAATTAGAAGAGAATTATCCAATTTTGAAAATTTTACGGTGAGCCATATTAGACATTGTGGGAATGTCGAAGCAGATATGCTTTCGAAGTGGGCACTATCTTTTAGTGAAGTTGGAGTTTTCAAATTTGAGGATTTTTGAGAAGTAGATTTAGCGAAATTTTGGTGATATCAGGTAGGTACATCGCATTGAATGCTTGAAGTGGCAGCCTAGGTCCGGATTTTAGACAAGACTAATAAGTTATGGAGAAGTCGAGCAGTGGCCTAAGTAGTACGAGTAGCATTTAATTTGAGGTGGGTGGTGAAAGAAGTTTAAAGGTTGAGGAAATGATGTTTTCCTCCCATTTCGAAGAGGAGAAAATGTTAGGCAGTAGGTCTCTAGTGGTGAAGGTGGTTCTTTTTCAGAGAAAAATGGAGGAAAATTTTACTTTCCAATCTCGTAGGTCTCTGAATTTGTTTTTTGGTGAAGCGTCGACGAAAATACTAGAGGGTTTATTTCTCATTGAAGATGACCGAATGGTGCAGTGCATACGAATGATCATTGGCAAGGATTTTGGTGCTCTAAGACAGAGGCTCAGAACAAACCTGGATGTGTATTCCTTGATAGCGGCATGGGGCCTTGATATAGGAGAACCTGTGGAGTTGGTGCGTAAAGTGTTGTTGAAAATCGTTCATAAAGATTTTTTGGTGGACATGGATTCCATCTTTGAATGGGTGATTCTAGGGGTAGGTTTGGACATTTATGAAGGAATCATTGATGAAGAGATGGAGCTGCTTTATGGGGGTGCCAGAATTAAGCCATTCATTCGATGGCTGGAAGGAAACTTTGAATCCAGGTGTCAGGAGGAAGCCAGACTGGGATGGAAGGCTCTCAAGCTATTTATTGAGATTATGGAGCTCAATGAGTTCATTGAGAAGGCAAAAAATCAAGCACAGGGTAAGGTGGCAAAAGTGAAGCACCAGAGTAAACGTCAGTTGAAGAAGCGGAAAAGGTTCCAGAAGAAGAAACAAATGAGGGAACTGGGTGAAGCTCCGTCAGGCTCAGGTAGTGCTCATGATTGATAGAGTCGTTGATTTTTTTGCCTCTTTTTGTTTGAATCTCTACTACTAATAGTGAATTTGGTTTTTGGGGTTTCAGGTTGATAGGTTTCCCATTTTGGTAGTTCGGGTAGGGAATTAGCTCAGAGACCGTTGGTGGTGGTTTTTTGTACTGGTAAAAATATAGTGTTTAAAGATTTTAGTGGTTGGGGGCTATACATTAAAGTGCTTTTTTCTTCAGATTTTTGGAAAAAAAATTGGGAGGTATCAAACTGGAATGGTTGTAATCTTTATTTTTAAAGTAATATAATATTTCATGTTATCGACCCCAAAAAAAAATAAAGGGTCAATTTCCAAACAATTGTTCTATTTAAGTATAAATCTTTTAGTTTTGTTTTAATTTAGTTAAAAAAGTTGAATGTACAGTCAATCCAATGTGTGTTGTCTGTATTTTTTGATATCTACATTTCTGCATTACTACTAAATTGTGTTTGGGGTCTGTATTTTACCATTTTTACATGAGGACTAAAAGGAATTGCTTGAAATTGACAATCAATCTTACAGTTGATATAAATCTTTATATTTTAATATCATACTTTCCATTGTTTTGCTTTCATTTTTCCGGTAAAATAGTTTTTAAATGATATTTTATTTCTAAAATTTGGAGCTTTTTTTCTTCAGGTAGAAAAAGAAACACATACAAGCAATTAGACACAGTTGTTTAACAAAGCTTACAAAGGTATTTATGTTGGACACTGGGAACACTAAGAGGGGGGGATGAATCAATGTTCACTGATTTTAATTTCCAAAACAAATCTAAAACAATTAACAATAATTAAACTTCATATAGCATTTGCAGCACATAACAGATGAAATCATGCAATCACATTAATGAACACCATAACACAAGATATTTTTACGTGGAAACCCTGTAAGGGGAAAAACCATGGTGGAGATTAATCCACAATGTTTACTCTGTTAAAAGTAAAATAGAAAGAAGAGGAATGCACTTGCATTCAGGCGCACTACCTAGAGCTCACTGCTCAATAGGAAAGGCTCACTGCCTTACAAGAAAAATTAAGATTACAACAAAATTTTGAATTGAGAGAACAACATCTACAAATTCCAAATTTTAGTTCCACTAAGGCTCTCGATCAAATTCTGGATCTCTTGACAGAATCTCACTTCTGCTCTGCTCTCCTCTACTCTACACTGCTTAGCATACCAAAACTATTCTGCCCTCAAACAATTGATATATTCTTTTCACTCTATTCTTGATAATCCTTCACTACTGCATTATATCTACTACCACGATTTTTCATATCATATCATACCATACACAAAAATGGTTTACCGATCTCCTTTATATACCCGTTAATCATAAATTTAATGTATGTCGGCCTCACAATAAGACATAATATTTTTGCATATGTCGGCTCAAATATCTAATTAGAATTGATGCATGCCCACACAAGTCGGCTAGACTTTAGTATGGACCCAAACCAAGATTTCAAACATAGGAAATAGCAAAATACATATTCCACATATATCCACGATACACCATATGAAACATGTCGGCCAAAATGGAAAATAAACCGTGAAACATGCTACTGAATCTCTTAACTCGAACTCCGACTTAATACCATGCCACAAAACTCATCAAAGGATAGTGTAAATGCTAAGAAGAATTTTTTGGAGATCCACACCACAAAGTAATGATCCAGAAAAGCGATTAGATCAACTTGCCAACTGAATGTCCTGTTCTTCATTCTTTCTGTCGATAGATTACAGAGTCTTAGTTTCCTTGCCGGTATAAACAATTCTAATACTACGGATCATATTGCTAACACTATTTTCCATCAATGACAACACAAGTAGCCAAAAACAATCTCTCAAAGCCATATGCCAACAATCTCCCCCTTTGGCATTGATGGCAACACTTAGTGAAAAATTGACTAAGTGTCAAAACCAAAAACTTAGCAAGACCAAAATTATTGCTCCCCCTATGGATGTCAAGGAAAATTTTCACTGCATTCTCTTCCCCTTTGACATCAATGACAAAGCTCTACTATATCCGCTCTATAGTTTTCTTCTTATTCTCTCCCTTTTAGTGTACTTTACTCTTACTCCATTCTCTCCCAACTAATGATGAAAAAATTGATCAAAATTGGACAATTGTTGTAAGAATTCAGAAGATTATTTTATACTTAGCTTTCATTTCAGGAAGGAATTTCTTCCAAGAGTCCACCACAATCTCAATAGCTATGATCAATTTGTTATTTTTTGAAGTTATAATGATGATCTGAACAAGAGACTCGGGAATGGTGATTGTATCTTTCAGCTTTTCTCCTAACTTAAGCACTTCAATCATCTACTCTAATCTCCCTTCAGTTATGTCTTTCACTTTCCAGAAGGCATCAATAAGAGTATTCCTAGCAAAGTGGACCTTTGCATGCTCAACCTTCAGAGCATGAACTTTCTTCTTAACATCTCCATTCTTGTCCAAAAACATACTATAATCTTGTCCAGTTCTGACAAGCTCCTTTTTTATTTCCTCCAACTTATCCTTGTACTTGCCTACCACATGAGGCCACCTAAGGCAATAGTTGAAAACTTTGTTGGCCGAATCAATGCACTGTCTCAGCTCATTCATTTTATTTTTCAACTTGGAAAGAGATAGCCTAAACTGCATCTTTAAATGGGAAATTATTTCCTCCTCTTTTTTGTCCAGAGGCACAGACTCCATAGATACCTTGACACATTTAATCAATTCTTCTGGGAGAACATCCTATAGACTCTCCAACTCAATATTATTATCAGCAAAGTATCTTTCCAGAGTTTTTTGAATAATATCTTGCTCATAAGATGGTCCATTTAACCATATGTCTGATATCTTTTGCATACCATCCTCATCTTGAATGATTTGCACTATATTTGACTTGAACATAGCACCTTCTTCATCACTGTCTTCAACTATTATTATTTCTTGCTCACCTAGTTTTGGTTGATCTCTTGGAGTATATTCTTTAGAAACTCCATCCTCTACATCCATAACCAATTGTCTTTTCCTTTTTTCTTCAACCTTTGTTGACTTGGGTACCGGATGAGTGACACTACCCATATCATTTTCCTCTCTTTTGCTTTTTCTCTGCCTTTCTAGAGGATGATCCAACTTTAGTTAACTTTACCGGGAGAGGGATAACACTTTCCTTGAACCTTTCTAACACCTTTCTAAATAAGCTTTCATACACTTGTTCACAATTGTCAAAAGAGTTATAATGATTGAAGATTTGCTTACAAACTGGCATATTTTCTCTCCACACTACATTATCCTTCATAGGAAAATAGTTTAGAAAATACATCATAATACATATTATCAGAGTGCCAAACCTAAAGGGGTAGTCAATATCCTTCGTTAATCGAACATTCTCTATCAGTTGATCCTTCGTCAGACTACATAGGTCAAAGTCTTCATTTTCAATTATCATTTTATGAGCGATATATGCAACACCTTCTGAGGTTGATCCTTCTCGGTTTCTAAAGAAGATCTTATATGTGATTCCATGTGCAACATACCTTGTCAACATATCCTTAATCATCTCAATTATCAGATCCCTTTGATCTCCCCTTCTTCTAGTTAGGGCTTCGACCTCAACATTGTGAATCGACTTCTTCTTCAGTATATATCACCAACATTGTGTAAGACCATTAGATTCCTAATCACATCCTTGAAAATTTGATAAGGTTTCTCTAGAGTGGGGATATCACCGTCCAATTTGTTCAGAACAAATAGAATTATCTCTACATTGACAAAATGAGGATATTCACTCCATATATCCATTTTTTTATGCTTTGATCCTTCAAGCCTCCTGAAATCAGTGAGTGACAACAAATTTCTTTCATCCCTAATATTTTGACTACTATACTCATCTAGAGTTATGGCTCCTTTGATTTTCTTCATGTTTTACCTCGAACAGAGTTCTACCGATCACAAAAATAGGTATGGAATCAATGATTAACAAAAATACCTAGAAATTTGTTGCTAGGATCACTTTCACACCTTTGAAATTCTACAGAAAATTCCCTTAAACTGTTCTCCTTCAATGCGCAATGATGAATTAGGGTTTCAAATGCCCCTCTTATAACTTCACCTACTTTACTTTCTTCCGCATTAAATGTGTTGCCCTAGAAGTTCTGATCACTCTTCAAACTCAGACAACAAGAGAAGAATTCAACTACTGGCCTATACCATTTCATCCAATTCAACATTTGATTGCTAATACTTCCATTAATGAATAACACGACGACTAATGGCATCTAGCAATTCAGTGCCAATTATACATAGGGGGACAAGAGATTTTCATGAAAAACTCCCCCTAGGCCACTAGCCTGATATCAATTACCGGAAGAATTACCAGAGGGAGCTTCCAGTACAGCCTTGTTTCCTTCATCAGATTCACTTTTCTTCACCCATGTTTTCTTCATATGATCTCTTGTCTCTTCCATAGATGCTCTTTCTTTTCTTTTGTTGTCTTTCTATGAATTTCTTCCTTCATAAACCGGACCTCTTTTATTCATGTTTTTGTTCCTATAGAATTTTTCAAGGTGTCCAAGATTGTTACAATTGAAACATACTGGACCTTTCTGTCTATGCCAGCCATTCCACTTACTTCCTCTTGACCTACATGTATTAGCAACATGTCCAAATCTTCCACAGGTGTAGCATTTATTGATAGGCATACTTATGCATTCTAATGCCTTATGACCAAAATTCTTGCATTTAAAACATTGGCTAGAAAATGATGGAGTACTAAGGTTTATCCTTCTACACTGACAAGCCATATGTCCAAATTTATTACAAGTAAAACAATATCCATTAAATATTTGAGCATTGGGTTTCCTTACTGGATGTCTTCTGCCTTTTTTCTTCTTTTCAGAGTTCTTTTGTTCAGATCCAAAGCTTTCATCCTTCTCATAGCCGAGACCTCACTTGTCATTTGTATCCTTCTAATTTTTGGTTATCTCATCAAGCTTAGCAGAACTTATCTTGAACTTTTCCTTGAATTCATTTGTAGTAGCAAGCTCATTTCCAAGAGTAACTATATGTCTCTCAATCTCGTGTTCATATTTTCTGGCATGTTGCAGTTCTAACTCCAACTAAATGGTTCTACTGTTAATTATGTTGCATTCTTCAAAATTTTCTTTCAGGGACTGGGCAAGATTCTCCTCATTCTTCTTCCTTTGTTCAATCTCTTTGGTAAACTTCATTGCCACTGATTCCATCTCAATTTTTAGAGCTGCATTGTCTGTGGCTAGCTTTTCACATTCTTTTGTTATTTCTTTTAGGGTTTGATTTAGATGGAAATCATCTGGACCTTTTCTTTCTTTTTGCTTCAATTGATCACACAACTCCTTCCTCTTTTCCCTTGACTCATTTATCTTATCCTTTAGTGATTGAATGAATTTTTCGGCATCCACAATATTTTCCTTTAATTCCATGACCTCCACTTTAGATTGATCAAGATCATCAAGTGCTACCATAAGCTATTGTTGAAGACCACCAGCATCCATTGTAATTCAAGATTCACCTCAAGATGTTAAACTTCTAAAGAGGAACCTGCTCTGATACCAATTGTTGGACACTGGGAACACTGAGAGGGGGCGGGTGAATCAGTGTTCATTGATTTTAATTTCCAAAACAAATCTAAAACAATTAATAGCAATAATTAAACTTCATATAGCATTTGTAGCACACAACAGATGAAATCATGCAATCACATTAATGAACACCATAACACCAGATATTTTTACGTGGAAACCCTATAAGGGGAAAAACCACGGTGGAGATTAATCCACAATGTTTACTCTATTAAAATTAAAATAGAAAGAAGAGGAATGCACTTGCATTCAAGCGCACTGCCTAGAGCTCACTGCTCAATAGGAAAGGTTCACTGCCTTCTGAGAAAAATTAAGATTACAACAAAATTTTGAACTAAGAGAACATCTACAAATGCCAAATTTTAGTTCCACTGAGGCTCTCAATCAGATTCTGGATCTCTTGACAGAATCACACTTTTGCTCTGCTCTACACTGCTTAGCATACCGAAACTATTCTTCCCTCAAACAACTGATCTATAATTTTTGCTCTATTCTTGATACTCCTTCACTACTGCATTATATCTACTACCACGATTTTTCATATCATAGATCATACCATACACAACAATGGTTTATCGATCTCCTTTATATACCCGTTAATCAGAAATTCAATGTATGTCGGCCTCATAATAAGATATAATATTTTTGCATATGTCGGCTCAAATCTCTAATTAGAATTGATGCGTACCCACACAAGTCAGTTAGACTTTAGTAGGGACCCAAACCAAGATTTCAAACATAGGAAATAGCAAAATACATATTCCACATATATCCACGATATACCATATGAAACATGTTGGCCAAAATGGAAAATAAACCATGAAACATGCTACCGAATCTCTTAACTCAAACTTTGACTTAATATCATACCACAAAACTCATCAGAGGATAGTGTAAATGCTAAGAAGGATTTTCTGGAGATCCACACCATGAAATAATGATCCAGAAAAGTGATTGGATCCACTTGCCAACCGGATGTCCTATTCTTCTTTCTTTCTATCGGTAGATTACAGAGTCTTAGTTTCCTTGCCGATATAAACAATGCTAATACTGTGGATCATACTGCTAACACTAGTTGTCATCAATGAAAACACAAGTAGCCAAAAACGATCTCTCAGAGCCATATGCCAACAATTTATCATTACAATTTTTCATATTGATTTAATACCATAAATTTTGATGTCATTTGATTAGTTAAATTTGAAATCTTCTTTTTATAAAATGACTTCTTTTATTGTTTAAAATTTATATTTCCCTCTATATTTCTATGTTGCTTGCAGACCTATAATTTTTGGAATTTAGATATTTATTTGTAGCATTTATAGGTTCAAAGGTTTAGGGGAAAAATGCCAATTTATTCATTGTTGAAGGCAACTAGTGATTGCATCAAATGTGAAAATTGCTGAAAAATAGAGTTTTGTTTTCATCTAGACAATTTCACAGCTTAAGTAATTTAGTCTAGCAGAAATATGAATCCATTTATAAGTAAACTGTACTAATCAAATAGAACAAAATCCAAACAAAGTAAGCCATATCAACTTGCAATGATAAAGAAAACACAAATTGAATGGTTTGTTTGCTCAAAACAGATTTTAATCTGTGTAGGATTCAAATACAAAACACCCAAATACACAAGAGAGCTAAAACATAAAAGATTGATCTTTTCTATCACTACTACTTCACCTAACTCAGAAAGATAGTGGTAGCTAAAATGATATAACACAGTTGCAGCTCTGTTTTTCCAAAAATCATGCCAAGCTAATTATGAGTACTAATATTGTAGAAGGAAATTTAGAGAGATACGAAATCAACTCTTCTCAGCAATGTAAAATCTGTTCAATAATACTTATGTCACTCCCAACACAAAAACCAACTCCCCTCAATAAACCAAAAATATGGCTATGAAAATTGCTTTTGTCTTTCCAAAAAAACCAACTATTATTTCCCTTTGAATTGCCCCTATTTCCAAGAATATAGCATCAGTATCATAGGTCATTTCATCAAAAGAAAAAAATAATTTCATCCTCATTGAGCCCAATAATCATTACTTCATGCAAGTTGTATAATATCATAATCTAATTTGACTCATAAACTTCTTTATTTTATTTCACCTGCATTTTGCATATGTATTGAAATATCTTATGTATTAGTTGCTTGTGTTCCTATTAGAGCTTGTATTAGTTAATTGTTGGTTGATATCTTAATAAGTAGAGGTTGTATTAGTTATTTGAATGATCAATAAAATATGTATACTTACGAATTAGGGAATAAGGTTTACTTGGTAGTAAATAGTTTTTGATGCATGAGCTTTGACATTATATTTCAAGTTGAAGTCATGAACAAGGTTTTGTACTAATGAAATAAATCATGTTTTATTTGAGGTTTTGTGTTATGAAATAAATCGTGTTCTCAAAAAAACTACAATTTGTTCTTTAGCTAATAATGTTACCTCGTTTTTCTTTAAATTTTTGAATAATAATTTCATTTGTTTTCTTTTAGATAATGGAAAATATTGAAGGTCATCAAAATCAAACAAGAAATTTAGTAACAAGTCCAATAGTAATTTTAGATGATGATTTTGTTGGTTCAAATGTGTACATTGAAACACCAATTGGAAAATTAATTAAATCAATCTCAAAACATTCACAAAAGATTATTGAAGAGATTGAAGAAGCAACATACCTTACTGTTGTTGTCAAAGAAGTCCAACAAATGGAAGCTACTACAAAAAAATCCATAAAAAATGTAGCAAAGTAGGCGGCTCTTTCTCTTTTTTAAAAGAAATCTACTATGATGAATAGTACGAGCAAGGCTCATCCAACATCATTATTGAACAGTTTTTACTTTTTCTAAACAATGTATATCCTTAATTTTGTTAATAACTCATATGTACACACTTTGTATAATAACAATGTATATCCTTCATCAAATACCAGTAAAGATATCTTCATTGTACATTAATTATTATACATATCAAATGTACATACTTTGAAAAATCACATTGTATTTTATTTATCAGATATCTGTAATGATATCTTCTTTGTACAAATAAACTAAAAAATGAATATAATTGTATATTTTTTGTAAAAATGTAGTTCATGAATTTATTGAATATATATATATATATATTATGTATATTTTTTAGTGATTTGGATTCATGCAGATGGTTATGCCTTTCTGGATGATGTGTTAACTTTTTTAATCTTTGTACAATTTTTGGATGTTTTCATAATTTCCAATACTGTTTGTTTTCATGTATTATTTCTAATCGCATTGATTGGCTCTTGCTTGTGCTTGACAACTATTTCTTTTGCATTTGTAAGTTTACACCATTTGGGATGTTACTTTAGCCTGACCTTTTTCGCAACAACTGAAATCAGTAGCAAAAAACCAAGGCACCCAATTTCTAACAAATGAAGAAGTATGGGAATATCTTCCAAATGGATTTCATATGAATACCAAACTTCAATCCCAACTTCTCTCTTGATTGGTTTGAAAATTGATAGTAACATACAGCATAAGTGAAATCATCTTACCTTTTACCAATCATCAATTTCATCATGCCCCTATAAAATATAGAAGAAACTTTTTGGTTGATAGACTATCCTTGTAGCTGTTAATCAAATACAAATGTTGTCATACATAAATCAACTTTGTGAATACATGCTACAATTATTTTCATGTCTAATATAGCTGCATATGTGCATACTAAAATTGTTGTGATGTTGAATTTAGATTTTCCTATGCATATGCTACAGTATGCTCTGTGTTGTTGATTTAAGATCTACCTATGCATATGCTACAGTAATTGTGATGTTGAATGTAATTCTTTACATTCTTATCTGTGCAAATGTGCTTCCCTAGAACAACTTCTTACCATCATGAAAACTTTGCTATGGTGTTGAGGATACACTTGGGGAATGCTCCTTCCTTGGCAAGCTTTTCTTATTCTCCTAGCACAGCCTTTTTAAATGTAGGTATATTCACTTCTTTCATCCTCTTGATCTTATCTACTCCTACTTGGATTGTTGCTTTTGATTCTCAGGGTGAAGTTAAGGATGTGGTTTCCTGTTGTGCATAGCTACATGATGGTTACTCATTTCAAAATATACAAAAAATCTAAAAATATTAAAATATGCAAACGAACAACATGATACCTAGATCAATCCTTATTTCCTAAGTTTCATTCTAATAAACTTAACAAGCAAAGAGTTAGTGAATAAACCCATATGCAGCTCAAATTTGCACTTGCAATGTTAATCCTGCATCTTTGGTATTCACCCAACTCCATAGTTTTGACCCAGTTGGCGCCAAATAGAATGCTAATCAAGGAGTCAACTCTTTCACTTTCAACTCCATTCAGGAATCCTTTAATTTGACAAGGGGGATGTTATGACAATAACAACTATAAAAACTAGAGAGTATGGTTTTACATCATCTCTTATATACAAAGCAAGAGAAATTGAAGGATTGTATCTCTCACACTTGTAGAAAGTTAAAGTAAGGGATTGATAGAGATAATAATTACAACTGTACTCATCTATTTGACCATATATATGATTGATTGTGAATGGAGAAAAAAATTGAATCCACCCATATCTCTAGTCTCATTGATTGGCTCCACACAGAGAGAGAGGGCCACAAATGGAATCGAACTTCCAAGGTTGGGAGGGATTGGTTGCCACAGGGGATTTTATACTGTTCATTGTATGGGATATAAATTGGATCTTAGCCAGGACACAGATCAAAGAAGTGTCTTGGATGCCTATGATACTCATTACAAAATATTCAAGCTTATTCTCATCTATGGTATGATACTCATTAGAAGGGTCATGCTTTAATGCATTCTCAATTGTCAAATCCACATCATCTGCAAACTCTCTGGGCAGTGAATTCCTATGATCTTGTACCTCTAAACTCTCAATGCCTAGATCCATGATTTTGGCTTCACAATGTTGAAAGCCTTATGCCCAGAAAGTGTTATCTGATTTATTCTTTTAGCAATTTATATTTCAATGGGTTTCCATTGAGAATAGAAATGTTGAAGCAGGTTCTTTACCATCTCATGATAAACACTACTTGGAGGATTGTAGCTTTGATCTTATGGTACAGAGATCCATAGGCTCACTGACGACAAGTTTATACCTTCGAGCATCCCACTCGTTAAGATCCAAAGCTTCTCTCAAAAGCCAACTTTGAGGATCACTGGTGATGTTTTGAATTATGTTCATAGTCCTCATTCTCCTTAACCAGTCCTTACTCTTGTGATTTATCTAATTTCTCTTAAGTATGTAATTTATGTTTATCCCCGGATTTCTCAATCTTGTTTGAATTGGGTTGTTCACATACAAATTACAAGGCTTTTGGCTTCACATTGTTGAAATCCTTATGCCCAGAATGTGTGGCCAACATTAAGGATCACTGATTATGCTTTGAAAATATAGAGTATGATTTGTAGAAAAAAAAATTATTATTATATTAATAGAGAGTTTCTCATATACATCGTGTAAGAACATTTTAGCGGGTAAGTTCATTTAGGACTCTTTCTCTAAAAAGATTCCCCAAATCCTTTCAAAGAATTTTCTGGAAGATTCTACATCGTCTAGCTTTATATTAGAGATGTTGACAATTGTACTCATCTATTTGAGCAATACAGTATGATACAAGAGCAGTTTCATGTACCAACTGGGTTTTTGTACTGTAGAGGGTTTTCTCAAGACAAAAATCTTGTGTTAGTGTTGTTTCATTTCTTTTCAGTACTTCATTTATATATTAATTTACAAAATAATAATAGTTAATTTATTATAATAATATATTAATTATAAGTCACATAAGTTATTATAATAATATAATAATTATAAGTCTTTATTTATTTAGTTAATTGTAGAATAACTCAAACCATGTTTAAATATATGCAATTATAAATTTCTTTACATGCCACAAAAAATATGTCTTACTAATAATGAATTACAAAAAAAAGAAATTTGTACATATTTATTAAATTTGTACATATTTATTAAATTTGTACTAATCAAGTTAAATTTTAAATCTTCTTTTTATATAATGACTTATTTTATTGTTTATATTCTATATTTTGCTTTATATTTCAATGTTGCTTGCAGACCTCTAATTCTTGAGATTTTCATATTTATTTGTAGTTACCAACTCAAACACAAACAAAAAATCAGACGGAGTTCACTCATATAGACGCAGTTCACTCATATAGTTCACAACTTGGTATTTATCATTTCATTTGTCCATATTAATTTAATTGCATAAAATGTGATTTGATTAGTTATATTTTAAATCTTCAATACACATTTCAAATTATTTGTTTTAATTTTTCCAAGATATTTTCACTATAAACATTTCAATTCAAATTATTCATTGATATTTAATTTCTATTTAGATAGGGAAAAAATATATATTTCTATAAATTTAATATATATATTTACTATATATATTATGCAATTAATTAACACATGATATATATATATTTACTATTTATATATGAATTTAGAAAATAATAATAGATACTTTATTATAATAATGCATTATTATAAGTCTTTATTTATTCACTTGTTTGTAGAATACAATGAACAAAACAATACCTTTAATGTACTCTATTTATAACAATTTTTCATAAATTATGACTATGTAGGGATGGAACTTCAAACAATACATTTGATCACGAAACTACTTCAGAAAATCAAGCTCCTAAAAGAATCATTCCTATTAAAGCTTTGAATCCTTACTAGAGTAGATGGACAATAAAAGCTAGAGTGACTATGAAACAACAACTTCACCACTTCAAAAATGCAAATGGAGAAGGAAAATTATTTTCATTCAATCTGCTTGATTCTAATGGAGGTGAAATAAGAGTAACATGCTTCAATGCAATTGCAAAGCAATTCTATTTTACTATAGAAAGTGGGAAAGTCTTTACAATATCAAATGGGACTCTGAAACCTACAAATAAAAAATTCAACAATACAAACAACGAGTGGGAAATACTATTGCAAATTAATTCCACTGTTCATTCATGTATTGAGGAGGATACATTGATACCCAAGCACTGTTTCAATTTCACATCAATAAATGAATTGAAGGACATGCAATGCAATTCAACGATTGATATCATTGGTATTTTTTTATCAATCAACCCATGTTATACAATATTGAGAAAGAATGGCAGTCAAACTCGTAAACAAACAATTCAACTTAGTGACAAGTCAAACTACAAAATTGACTTGACCATGTGGGGTGATTTTTGCAACAAGGAAGGTTAAGAACCTCAATAGTTATGTGATTCAGGAATTTTACCAACTTTTGTCGTAAAGGCCGCAAGAATAAGTGACTATGGTGGAAAATCTTTGGGCACAATCAGCACAACATAGCTTCTAATAAATCCAAATCTTGTAGAGTTAGAACAATTAAAATCTTGGTTTAATATAGAAGGAAAAAACTTCACTTCTACCTCTATTACAAAGGAGAATTCATTTGTTACTCAACCTTTAATGCAAAAAATAGTGGAAGAAATAAAAGGTCAACAACTTTCTATATGTGATATAGCTACATGGATGTTACTTAAAGCTACATTGTCTTTCATCAAGTATGATAATTTATATTACACTACTTGCCCCTTGGAGACTAAAGGTAAGATATGCAAAAAAAAAGGTGCAAAAAAATGGAAATGATAATTGGTATTGTCAAAAATGTGATAAGAGTTCCAGTAATTGTGATTATAGATATCTCCTTCAATGCCAACTGCAAGATCATACTGGTTCAACTTGAGCTACAACTTTTGAAAAACTAGGAGAAGAAATTATGGGTGTAATTTAGCAAATTAATTGTATACATTGAAGTACAAAGATCAAGATGATTTGAAGTTTGCAAACATTATCCACAAAGTACTCTTCAAGAAAGATATATTCATCCTCCAAGTGAAAAAAGAGACTTACAACAATGAAGAAAGGTTAAAGTGCACAATCATAAAAACAAAGGACTTTGATTATTCATCTAAAAGCAAGGTTCTATTAGATTCCATTGCTTAAATTTGGACCTTTCATATTTTGAGCAAAAAAACTTGTAAACATTTGTGTATTTCAAGCACGCCCATGTATAGTGTTTTGAATCATGTTAATACTTCATGTGTACATACTTTGTAAGACACTAATGTTGTACATTACTTGTCATATATGTATATGATTGTATACTTTTTTGTAAAAATGTTCAACATACATTTATGGTTGTTATACATATTCTTTCAAATACATTCAATGTCAATTAAAATCTCCATATTAATTTCATTTTCTTTCCTTTTAGATCATGGACAATATCGATGTTAAAGAAAACCAATCGTACAACTCAGTAACAAGTCCAATAATAGTCCCTGATGACTCTTTCAACTCAAATGTCGACATCAAAACACCAATCCATAAATTAATCAAATCAATCTGTGAACATTCTGACAAGCTTATCAAATAAATTGAAGAAGCAACTTATCATATTGTCAATGTCGAAGAAGAAGAAATACACAAAATCGAAGATCTTGCACAACTATTCCATCATACATCTTGTAAAGTTGCAAGATTCAGTAGATTTATAAAAGAACTATACCATGATGAAAAGTATGAGCAAGGATTATCACACGAAATTATTGAACAGTTTAAAATATTCTTGAACAATAACTAATGTATTTTAACAATACCCATGTATAGGGTTTTCATACATGTTAATAACTCCTATGCACATACTCTATAAAACACAAATGTATTTTTAATCATATATCTCTTAAGACATCTTCTATGTACATTAATTCTTATATATATATATATATGTATATAATTGTATTTAATTCTATAGCTATGTTTTTTTGTACATGTCAAGTTTTTTAAGATTTCAACAGGATCATAGTTCAATGGATTTTAAGAATGCTTTCCAACTGACTTTCTGGATGTATCTACAATTTAATTTTGAAGCATTCTTTTCATTGTACACTAATCAATATTACAAATAATTATTTACACTAATAGATTTTATGAATGCAACTATGGTTCTTAACTTGAAGTAGTTCAAACGATATTGTAGTTATAAAAATTTAAAAAAAAAATTACAAATCAATAGTAAACTGTATTTCACAAAGTGTTATTATAAATTTCTCCTTTCATACTCATTAAATTTATAGGATTGACTTTTGTTTGTTAGATATGGGACGTCCAAAGAAACAATTTCAATCTAAAGAACAAAGGAAACATTATCAAAGAGAATACCAGAGAGAATATAGAAAACAACAATAGCAGAAAATGAATGATGCAGAAAGAGATGAACAAAGGAAAAAAAGGAATGAAGCAGATAGAATAAGATATGCTAGGAAAAAATTACAATTAAATATACAACATTCACAATTGGAAAATATAGGGGAAGGAAATATAAACATTGATAGCTTTGAACAAGAAAATGACTCCCACTCTGGTTCAAATTCAAATGTTCAAACAATAATTAATCCAAATGGGTTGCTTGCAACTGACTTCAAACATATGGAAATGGTATTCTGAAAGCATTTAGATGCATACAAATCCCCATCAATTTGTCATATTTGTGAAGAATGTTATATCAGAATTAAAATATATCAAACTGCATAGGGCCCTTTTTGCAATAGATGCAAACAAGAGAGAGGTATGAATAGATTTTCAGCTACAAATAATATGAGTCCAAGAGAACAACCACAAGAATTATCAAAACTCACGCAAGTAGAAGAAATGTTAATCGCTCGCATAAGCCCAATTCTGCAAGTCACACATGCAAGAGGTGGTCAGTATATATATAGAGGACACTCTATAAGCTTTCCACAACATATTGAACATAAAGAAAAAAAATTGCCCCATTGTATTACAAATTTTCCAATCATAATAGTTCAAAGAAAAGATCAATGTTGCACTAATTATCATTTCACAGTGAACAGAGATCGTGTTTATAAAGCATTGCAATACAAAATAATGCACAACAAATTTTAATCTGATGTCACAATTAATCAAAATGCTCTGCACAATTTATCTTTAAACTCTGATGAAAATATTTTTCATCAACTATGAATAGTGCATATTGAATTAGATGCAGATACAAATGATAGATACTAATGAAGGTAATAGCATTGATCACACTACATCAATGGTCTCTCAAACACCTAATGAACGAACAGAAATGGAGTTGATTTGTGCATGGGTTAACAACCCAAATACAAATCCAGCATCAATTATTGATTGGCCAACAATCAATTCATCTCCAATAAATGAATATGTAACATCAGGATTACTTGATATGGCATTTCCAACTTTGTTTCCTGATGGTATATGTGATTGGTTAGAGCCACAAATAAAACAATTACATCTTCATGAATATGTAAAGCACCTATTTTGATACAAAGATAGTTGATTTGCAAAACATCCATGATTCTAATATTATATGTCAAATATGATAATGAGGCATCAAGCACAAACATCTACTATATTTTTTATGAAAAGAAACATCCATGATATGCCAATCACTATACAAGAGTTACGTGATCATATGAGAACAACACCAACATCATATCTTGCAGATAGATTGATGTGATACGGAACTTCTTTAAGAGGCACAAGATCATATTGGACAAAATGTCGTGTGTAATTGATAGACATGCTACATCAAATTGGTACACCTACAATATTCTATACATTGAGTGCATCAAACTTTTATTGGTCAATTTACATGCACTAATGCCAAGAACACAACCAATAGATCCACGACATGCACAGCTTTGGTGAAAACAAAATATTATCAACAATCCTCATTTAGTAGCACAATACATGCACTTATGCCACTCTCATTTTAGAAAATAAATCCTTCAAAAAGGAATTAATATTAAAGATTATTGTTCCAGAGATGAGTGGCAACATATAGGATCAACACACATACATGGATTTCTATGGATACATGGAGCACCAAAAATGGATTCTATTGATTGGTCCAATAATGAACAATGAAATGCAATAGAAATGAACTTCAAGTACATTGTTCACACATGGAATCCTCGACATACTACAACTAGACAAAATTTACAGGTACATTTTTTATATGCAAAAAAAAAAATGTAAATACGTTTCTTCATTTGAACTATCTAATAGAAAAATAAATAATTCAACTTCCTATTGTAGGCATTCCAAGATAATGCTATACATCCATGTCTCAAAAACACAAGGCAACTTGTAGAAATGGATGTAGAAAAGGATTATGAGGAGATAGCAAACAGTGTACAAAGACATACAATTTGCAGAAAAGGTGCATGCCTACGAGAAAAAAAGGGAAAAATGATTTGCAGGTAAGTCTTCCAACAAAATTTATATACATTACTCTACCATATGTTTTTTTCTAATTAATTTTAAAAAACTAATTAAATGGTATTAATATGACTTATAGATATAATACTCCATGGCCACTCAATGTAGAAGGACCAAGATGATATGAAAATTTAGAAACTAGTGAAAGAAAATTTGAGCCTCTTCGAAATGACAACAGACTTAACTCACACAACCGATACATTTTGCAACTATGGAGAGAAAATATAGACTAGCAACCAGTTCTTTCAAAACTTCTTGTGGTTAAATACATTGCAAAGTATGCAACAAAAGCAGAGAGAAGCTCAAAAACATACCAACAAATGTTAATATGTCTTGCAGCTGTAGAAAATCCAAATGATCTAGCTGGCACAAAAGCTTATAAGAAGCTTCTAACTGAAACAATAATAGAAAGGGACATTGAAGTGCAATAAACAAGCCATATGTTATTAGAACTACCGTAATTGGAAAGCAGCAGAAGATTTATCAACCTAAATGTATCAACAAAAGTTTTCAAACATGTGTATTACGTGAAAATAATAACAATGAAGAACAAGTACTATCTTACATTGATGCGTACAAAATAAGGCCCCCACACATGGAAGAAGTATTGTTAATTAATTTAGAAAAATCATGGATATATAATGCTAAGCGTAGAAATCAAATCAAATGGAATCCAAGGAAAAACTCAGCTATTATACGAGTATTTCCTAAATTTATATCAATTCTAGCAAGAGAGTCAAACAAATGGTTCAATTATTTCTTCTCAGAATTGCTACTGTACAAACCATTTCATGACATCAGCAGAGATATTGGTCATAACAATGATTTAGTAATATCAAATTGGGAAAACTTCAACTATAATCAATGGCATGTCGAGCGAAGAACAATTACAGAAAGTATTGAAGACAATAACGATTCACAATCAGAAGATAGTAATATTATCCAACATACCACTATAAAGCATGAATGGGAAATCATATCAAGGCTACAACATGGTCAAAACATACACATTTCAGAGATAAATATGTTGGGAAAAAGAGATTTAGACAAACAGACGGATTGGTCTACATATTTCAAAAGTGAACAGTACACATATGAAGCTATATATTTCATTAATACCATGAAAATTAATAGCTCTGCAATTCATCATAATGTAACATAATCTGCTACCTATGGAAATCTCAGCAATAAACAACATAAAGCAGTTAATATTATCCTCTCACACTACATTTCTAATCAGAATAAATCACCATTGTTTATGATTATTCAAGGAATAGCAAGAATGAGAAAGTCATATGTTATAGGTGCAATACAAGAAGCACTTCATAAAGCTTCAATGCTAAAACAATCTCCCTATCTTCTACTCACGCCAACAGAAGTAGCAGCATTTAATATTGGAGCATCAACTATTCATTCAAAATTGAAAATTCCAATAAGAGAATTCAAACAACTTGAAGGAACAAGATTAACGCATTTGCAATAGGAATTAGCACATATCAAATACATATTGATTGATGAAATGAGCTTTCTAGGTGAAAAACTACTTGAAAACATAGATTGTCGACTCCATCAGGCTTTTCCACAAAATTCATATCAAAACTTTGCAGGTATGCATCTCAATTGAAAATAAAACACCATATATTATTCCTTTTAGCAAAATTTATTTTATATGTACTAGACAATTGAGTTTTTATCAAAAAATAATTAACAACACAATATTTATAAATTGCTTTTAGGAATATCATTGATTTTGCTTGGAGACCTCAGACAGTTACCACATGTTAATGATAGACTAGCATATAGCAGCAAAAGGCAAGCTAGAATACTATGGGAAGAATTCACAAATGTAATTACTTTAGATCACATTTACAGACAAGATGGATTAAACAATGATCAACAAAGATTTCATCAACTGCTAGCAAACATTAAAGATGCAAACCCTACTATAGAATACTAGGAAATTCTAATGGAAAGATCTAATACAAGACTTGATGCAACAACTAATGAAGACTTTCAAAACAATGTTCATTTGTTTGCAACAAATGAAAATTCTCACATCCACAATAGGAAAAAATTATACTCATTGGCAAAACTAGTTGCATGCAGCGTTCCAACCAAAAATGGTGGTAACAGTTTAGCAGAAGATAATGCAGATGATGAACTAGATATTGAGTTACTATTGAGTATAAATGCAATAGTTATGTTAACATCAAATCTGTGCATACAAGCAAGACTTGTAAATGGAGCTATCAGATTGGTTCTGTAGACATCTAAATTTAATCACTTCCATATAGTTAAATTTACTGTCTTTCTATCTATCGTGTTAATATTAATTTATTAAATTAATATTACACCTTTTGTCTCATATCGGTAAAGTATTTAATTCAATAATTAATACTTTATCTTTCACCTTATTCCTCTCTAAATTAAATAAATACGCTAATTTATTTAATTTAGTCATTTTTCCTTTTTTGATTTTAAATCAATTAAAATTCCTCACTTTCTCTCTCCTTGTCACATCCTCCATAACCTTGCCCTAATCTGAATTAATTTAATTAATTCATGATTATGATGTGCATCCTCTTAATCAAAGATTAATGTCACATTCTCCTACATTTGCCACTTGCCTCTAATCTTCCATTAATTAGCCTAATCCAATGTTTGCACAACCTTAACCAAGGTCATTAGCCATTTTTAGCACCACTTTTTAGTCAATTCTTCTATTTTTCCTTTTTGGACATTGACCCCCTTTCCCATGTGAATTTTTTTAATTCACATTCCATTCTTCCAAGGCTTCTAGAACCTTGGACTTGTCACAATCTCCACATGTGACCAAGTCCCACCTTTTTGGAGCCCACCTCTTATCCTCTAGATTCTCCTAGGAATGTAATTTTATATCCCCAACCACCTTTCCTTTTCCCATGTAGATTTTTGAGGAATTCCAAAATTCCTCAAATGTCCCTTTCACTCCCACTTGGGAACAAGGAATCCCTTTTTGTGGAAATCTCCTCACTCCCCAAGGTGCATGTCCTTTTTCCACCTCATGTACCTTCTTGACACCTCATTTACACCTCATATCCCTTGTCCACTTCACCCTCCACATGTCAAGATGTGAGGGCTTGTGGGTTCTCAACCCACCATAGCCCTTCATCTTGGCCTTGTTGGATGCATCTTGACCGTTGAATTCTCTAGAGAATTCAAATTCTCCTATAAATACCCCCTCCTCAAGGGCATTTTAAACACTTAGAATTTTCATAATTACATGCTGCCAATTTGCATCCTCAATCCTTTGCCATCATTTAGCCATCTCATTTAGTCATTTTGCACATCTAATCTTGCATGTTAGTCACTCAATCCACCATCTAAGGAGCACACAAATCATTCCAATCAAGGGCCAATCAGGGAGAAATCAACAGCAAGGAAGGTGAAATCGTTTGTGTCTTATTTTGTCCATTTTTCTTATTATTTATCACTCTTTTGGCTAATCTTGAGGTGTCCTTGGTATTTTACCATTCACATTTTTAAGTTTTTTTGCACACTTAGAGTAGGATAAATTCCAAGGTATACATTTTTGGCATGCCCAGTGGGACCCACAAATGGGTTCTTGCATTTAATCCTTGTTTTGGCTAAGAATTGTGCAGGAAAAGGTCATAGAAAGGCGGAAGCACCCCTGTTTCTGCTGCAAAAAGGCGGAAGCGCCCCTGTTTCTGTTGCAGAAAGGTGGAAGCACCCTCTGTCCTACTGCAGAAAGGCGGAAGTGCCCTCTGCTTTGCCGCAGAAAGGCGAAAGCACCCTCTGGTCTGCTACAGAAAGGCGGAAGCGCCCTATATCTCAAAGTTTTATTTTCTTCTAACGAGTTTGCTACAATTAGGGATAAATTTAAAAGTTTTTCCTAACACGTTTCTTGCAGTAGGAGGGGCACAACTTTCTTGTTTTCTTGAAAATCTGATAAAGTTTACTGCAGAAAGGCGGAAGCGCCTTCTAACCTTTTGCTACAGAAAGGCAGAAGCGCCCTCTAACTTTTTGTTGCAGAAAGGCGGAAGCGCCCCCATTTTTGTTGCAAAAAGGTGGAAGTGCCCTATTTTGCTGCAGAAAGGCGGAAGCGCCCCTATTTTTGCTGCAGAAAGGCGGAAGCGCCCCAAAATAGCACAGTTTGGAAGGTAAAACAGTCATTTTAGCTTCGTTTTTGCTCTTTTTTTTGCTATTTTCAAGCAGTAACCCTCTAACATTGTTTTGGAAAGGATATTGGTGTTTTTCACTAACATTTTGTAGCATATTGTGGCATAATTTGGCCAAGGACGAAGAAGAAGATAGCTAACATTTGCTTGTAGGGCCATTTATTTGATCAAATTTTTGAAAAAAAAAATTATCCTTGCTATTCGAATATAGTCTAATTAGAGGGAAGTAACATTTATTGCTTGTTGTGCTTGTCTATTATTGTGTTACCCAAGGGGGCATTAATTTGTTTCTGCTTTCCCCTTGCACTTCGTGTGAACCTGGGGAGTAGTAGGAAGTGGTTAGTGTCTTCTTTCTAGTGGGACCTGCTTGGGGATTTCATCACCCCAAGGGACGATTCCAACCATGCGTACCGACGGGGTATATAAAGGGGGGAGAATGAAAGTTGTACCCCAATCCAGTCACGTCATAATTGGTGGAGCGTCGAAGCTAGGGTGATACCTAGATAGACGTGAAGAGTTGGTCCAAGCCTTTCAATATCTCGCTGGGGTTCCCGACTCATGCTTGTGACGGGCTGGTGTTCACGGTTGTGTCTCACGTACTGAGAGTATATCGAGGACTCCCTAGAAACCTTGTGCATCCTAGATTAAGACCTTGCCTTACCATACCCTTAATATTAATCATAGGATTGTCCTTGCTTGAAGTGTTTCTTGTGAAAAATCTATGAGATCTTTGATACTTTGGCTTTACTTTATCATTTTGCATCCTTGCCATAGCCTTTACCATCAAAACCAAGCTCTGTCCTACTACAAAAAGGTGGAAGCGCCCCTGTTCCTACTGCAGAAAGGCGGAAGCGCCCCTGTTTCTACTGCAGAAAGGCGGAAGCGCCCCTGTTTTGCTGCAAAAAGGCAGAAGCGCCCTTGATTCTACTGCAGAAGGGTGGAAGCACCCCTATTTTGCTGCAGAAAGGCGGAAGCACCCCTGATTTTTTTGCAGAGGGGCGGATTTGCCCTCCTGAACACCTGAAATTGCCCCATTTGGATCCGTTTAGCCTCTAAACCATCATTTAATCATTCCTGACCATTACCTCATCATCCCAAGCCTTCGTTTTGTCACTTTAAACCTTCAAAAACCCCCGTTTGACCATTTTAAACCTCCATCTCATTATTTCAAACTTTTGTTCAACCATTCTAAATCCCCATACATTCTCCACAATTATCCTTAATCCCCCATTCATTCTAATTTCCCCCTAATCCACCAATAATTTCTTGCCATTTGCATCTCCAAACATCACCCATAACCAAACCGTCCTAACCTTGTCTTACAAAGCGGTTACCCAAATTGACCATAGCGCTTCAACTTGATTATTCGTCTTTAACTTTGACCCCAATCAATTTGCCTCCATCTTGAGGTGAATTCGGTG